>PVIR01007214.1:0-32866 GCA_004026965.1 Petromus typicus
GTCTAGGGAATCAGGAGTCAGGCTGGACACACACAAAAAAAATCAATAGTCTCTTAAATTCTTGATTTTTGGTCTCATTTTATTTAAAGTCTGTTCAGCCAAAACTACTGATCTCCCCACCACACAACTGTGTGAGCATAAACATACAAACATGCATAAAATTAAATAATTTAATTTAAAACATGTACCTTTGTCTCCTCTTCCACACTTCACCATATATACACTTCGGTGTTGAACCTTATTGAATTATTTTCAGCTCCAAACTATAACGGTTTCTTCCTGACACCGGGTCAGTCAGCTCACTAATTTCTTTTTCACCTGTGTCTCTTTCTTAGTGAGAAAAGCATTGTACCAGATGGCTACATAATTGTAATAGAGCAGATTCCCCCTACCAATCAATGAAGTTTCGCTGCATTTGGAGACTCAGTACCTCATACACCTCAAAGAAATATTTACACAAGTGGAAGTGGTGATCAGCCTCCTTAAAATGTGCAAATGTAGCGGTGGATAACCATCTAGTCATCAGTGTGAGACTGAGATTATACATGAAGCCAACACAGCCACAAAGAGGGGGCTAAATATTGCAAGAGCAAGTTGTTGTTCAGCCTTAAATACATCATTCCCTTCTGGATCAATCAAAGACTCTCTCAAGACTTTAGCTTGTGGGCTTTACTTGTCTAAATGAGTTTAATTGGAATCTTCTGTTTCTTGTTTTGATGAGTTAGATATGGGAATAGGTAGTATTATGGAGGGATGACAGATAGAGAACACTAATGTGATAACCTGGATAAGTAGAAAATAACATGTATTTACCCTGAGAAGAAGAAAGCTTATTGAAATTTGTCTATGTGAGCTATGAAAAGTCTATTCAATTTACCAGATGCAAGAAGACCTCAGCTTTCTTACTGGTGACAACAACCAAGCTTCCACATATCACTATACTTCTTGTCAAGTGTGTTGATGTGGAGACAGCTAGGTGAGTAACCTCCCCATGTAGTGTCCCTGGAAATACACAGGCTGATCCAGGGGATCACGTGCAAATAGTTGCATTTAGTCTGAAATTTAAAAGGTTAAAGTTTTGTTTTTTATTGTGTAATCTCTAAAACAAAAGGAATTGTTCAGTTTATCCAGTATAAATTACTGTAAGTCTTTTACCTTAATGTGAAGCTGTGTGATTTTTATTTGAATTGAATCATTAAATTTCTAAAGAAAATAAACATCTAAAACTTTGCCCCAAATTTAAATGATTTCCAAAATATAGTTAATATTATTCATTTGTTCTTTTTTCATAAATAAAGGAACTATTTGTAGTAGTAATACAATGATTTACTGATTCAGAATAATCAATAATGGATGTGAATTCTGGCTATGCTAGATAGCTATTATAAATAGTAATATTAAATCTCTCTAAATTCTGTCTAAACAATGAGAAGTTCTTAGCCAGCATCATGTAATATAAATAAATATATATGTATATGTAACTGTATATATATGCATTTATAATAATTAAGTTATGTATTTTATACGATAAGTTAAATCGGTAAACCTCCACTTGGTTACATGAATTGGATTTAGTATAATTACTAGCTTGCCAGTGTTTTGTGCTCAGTGGCTCTGAGGACTCATTGCTCGATTTGTGCAAATGACATTACTACTGTGGATCAGTCACCTTGTGGATATTCTGCTAGCAGGAGTGATAGAGAAGAATAATAATATTCTTATTATATATAATATGATAATAATATGATAATATTATTAATGATATTAATGATTATCATATTAATTATATAATATCATATTAATAATATCAATATATTAATAATATGATAGAGAATAATAATTACTGGCTTTGAATGAACTATTTAGTTCAGTTCCTGTTCCATTCAAAAATTATCAGTGATTTGGGTGAAGGGGGAAAAATAATGAGATTATAACAAAAAAGTAAGGAAATAAATTTTATGTATATGGGGGGGCGGTAGGGTGGGTAGGACTATGGGAAAAAATGAGAATTAAGTTGTGTCTTATACTGGTACAAATTCCCATTATGGAGTGCAATCATGATGCGTATATGTAATGTACCAATAAAGATTTTTAAAAATATCAGTGATTTGCCACTCAGGTTATGTAAGATGATGGAGCATTCCCCTTACCTGTAAAATAAACTTAATATGATCTAGCAGAGAGAAGTTTGGAATAAATCATAATGTGCATGTTTAAAGTAACACATTTGAATTTCCAATGCAGCACATAAAAGACTGTTTCCAGAAAGTAAGTATAAGTGTGGTAGAAGGCCATGTCATTTAATGAGAAATAACCTGAGTTTTCTATATACTAGTTGGGCATAAATTCAGAAATGCATTTCTTATAAATATTTGCTACCATGAACCTATTGTTTCTACTGTTTTCTTAGTATAGGAATCCATATATAACCTAAGTGGAATAGAATTTGTAAGGATCTCTGAAATGCTTCTTTTAATGCCCAGGACCATGTCTTCAGAAAAATATGTGCACACAATTTTTATATCTTAAAAAAATATATAGACAGTATTATATGAGTTCATGCAGAAAGATATAATCTATATATTAGCTGCATCTTCAGTAATATATTGCTTTTCAATATCTCCAATCATTTGTAGTCCCTCTGAGTATGACTGAGCAAATTTGTTGTAGAATTAGATCAGAGGAGGACAGGACTGATGGGAAAAATAAATACAACTCTCGTGATAACCTAACTTGACTGTCAACTTCATGAGTTTGTGAGAGACTAGTCAGATTAGGAAGCACACTACTTGGATGTGTTCGTGTGTGTAATGGAGGCCACTGGAGAGTGTGTCTGACTCCTGACCCCTTTCTCTCTGGTGCTCTTTGCTTGCACTCTGCTTCCTGAGCACTTGGAAGTGGACAGCTTCTCTGTGCCAGGGCTTATATCTATATCTTGTGTCTGCCTTGGATTCAACCAACTATGGCCTGAATTCCATCAGTCAAATAAAGGGCTAGGACAAAATATTAAGCATGAGAAAAATATCTCCAAAGACAGAACTAAATGTGTCCATATGCAAAAGCAATGAGGTGTGTAGGAAAGAAAACTTCAGTTCCTTAAGACTGGAAGATAATTTTAATGATATTGATTTTTTTCCCTGTTGCAATAAATTGAGCATTACGATGAACTATTGACAAATTTATACATACAAAGAAATACAGCTTTTGCTTCTTGGATATATGAAATAATCTAATCTTTTTACTTAAAAAGTTAGTCCCGAGACTAACATTTTTAACACAGTGATGGGTAAACTAAATAGGCACAGCTGTGGAACAGCATCAGAGATAAGTCTTCTAAGAGGTGAAGCAACATATTAAAACACTGTGATGTGTCTGTTGTTGGTGGAGGGCTGCTTTTTGAGGAGTTTGTTGGTTCTACTTGCCTTCACCACAAAAGCATAGCTCCATGCTCCAGAGAAAGCTCTCAGTGCTCATGAATACTGCATAATAATAGAGGAAGAAGTTGGGTGAGGCTCTGTGCACTCACCTGGAAAGGTAAGAATAGTCAATAAAGTTTAAAAAAAAAGAATAGAAAATGGAAGAAAAAGAACCATATCACAGTAGAGATAATGAGGTCTAAAGAAAATAAAAATTAGAAAAATTTCATCACAGCAATCTGAATCCAGGAAAGAAATTGAGTTTGGTTTGAATAAAATGAGAAATGGGCCTAAAATCAGTTTTTGTTCTTGCAGTCAGACTTTTTTGATACTCAATTCGGAAATGCCAGCCTATCAGTTCACGTGCAAACCACTCAGATTTGGCTGACAAGGTATCGTTTCCTCTTACTCTCACACCCTTACATATTATTGTGTACAAAATACACACAAAATTATTCTACCTCTTCCCCACTGTCTCTTTCTCTCTTCACCAAATTGTGTGGTCTACAGAGTGTCTTAAAATAACATGTCACAAAAAGCCAAGTCCAGAGTTTTCATCATTTTTTAATATCTGCTTTGCTACAGGCTATAGGAGAAGAATTTTGCTAAATATAAAGCTCATTCAATGAAGTGATCATTATTCACTGACAACAGAAGGTAACTCTGTGGCTGGCTCATGTGAAGGGAGTCTTAAAATACGTTCATCCTCCAAAGAGCACATATTTTGAGTAACTGCAATTGTATCGCTTCAGGCAAAGTACTTATAGATTTAAAACCAGACTAACAGGCAGGATGTGCTGAACAATTAACTTTTGTTTTAAAATAAAACCTATTTCTTTTAATTTCAATGGCTCATGAGATATAAAGGGAAGTCATTAAAAATAGCTGAAGGGTGTATTCCACAGGGGGCACCCTTGGTGTTGAAAATTTATGACTAATTAGGACAGATGTGTGAATGACACATGCACAAGGCAGTTTTCCCCACTGCCACATATTCAGGGAATTTGGGCCTGAGCTTAATCAAAGCCATAAATTCACACTAGGAAACATGAATACCTTTTATTAAATGAAAATACAATTTCCTGGTTATACTTCATTTGTTCATTTCAGAGGATAAAGAATTAGGTTAAAGTTGTTGAATATTCACCACACTCAGCAATCACTGCCTTAAAGTTCTGGAATTATTTCATCGAAATGCACTAAAAAATTATGCCTGATTTTATTCTATGAATATTGCCTCAAATTAAAAGTGGGCTGATGACATATATACTATTTTGCAGCTCTTTACATGGAAAATACAATCTGTACATTTTTGTAGTAAAAATAAAATTTCAACACATAGATTATAGAATAATCCACACTGTAATTTCTTATGGTGAAACTTTAAATTCTTAATGACATATTACTTTAAACAATACTATTTTTAGAATACATTTTCTCATAAGTTTCTGATATTTTCAAAGCAATCTATATTCCTAGAACTATATTTTAAATATATATAAAATATAAATATATACATGTATGTAAATATATTATACATTTACATTAAAGTTTATGTCTATAACTATATATATGTCTACATGTATACCTATACTGTTATATATTAATATTGCGTATATATGTACACATAATATATGTATATTAACCATATATGTATATAAATATTTAAAGTAAATCATACTAGGCAGAGTTAAACAGGCAACAAAGGAATTATAAAGGTTATGAATATGAAAGTTGAAAATTCTTCTGAATCTCAAATTAGAAAGTTTTTATTTTCTCTGTGTTTTGTTGATGTTGGGTCGACGTAGCAGCAGTGTCCCTGGTTATTGTGACTTTTTGCTCATATGACATGAAAATCAGTCCCCTGATGTTTCTTAAGCTTGTCGACAATACCACCATTGTCCACTTTCCCCTTTAAGGCCCTCTAAAAAGGAGAGTCCCTTCCGGGTGTAAAATGTTCCCAGTCCTCTGAGGGTTCTTGCTCAGTGCAGTCCAAAATCATGATCGGTCACAGTGCAGCCTGTTGAGTGCCAACACCCTGAGCTCTGGTTGTTATCAGCTCTCAGATTTTAGAGGCACATGCATCTACTCACAGGACTTGGTTCTTTCGGCTTCTGTTGAGGATCTAACTGGACACCAAGAAGTGGATCTTGTAAGCTCCTGGTATAACTTCTTTAGAAGGCTAGAACATACTTTATGTAAAGCAAAATGCATGCATCTTTAGAGAGCTAAAAAACATTTTCCTGCAACTTTAGAAAACAACAGTTTGTAGGCTAAACATTGCATTATAAATCAAAAACATAAATCCATCATTTTCTTTTTTTTTAAAGTGGACCAAGGCATTGCAATTTATTAATCATTTATTGGGCACACTATAGATCAGGGTTCTCTGTGCTATTCTATACATATCTTTATTTAATCCTCACAAGTACACTATTATTGTATCTATGCCTGGGGGCCGAGGCACAGAAAGTAAGGAAATTTCCCAGATTCACATAGGAACAAACACAGCCTGTGCCTTACCCCACAGCACCCAGTCCCTCCACAGGGCCACAACTGATCCCCTCTCAAGGTCACAGTGCCCAGGCCCTGGGCTCCTCAGCCCCAAGCAGCACTGGCCTCTCTCCTTACCTCAGCCTCCTCGGGACTCGCAGGTCCACCCCTTCTCTCTCCTGCACACTTTCCCCATTCTGCAGTAAACACAGATGCCTGGATTACAGCTTCCTTCACACCAAGTCCAGCCCTGCATGGCATAAATCTATTTTCATAGGACAAAGATTGACAGTAATACAAATATGACCAAGATCATTTCATAGAATGTAAATGTGGCTGAATTGTCCAAGTGGATTCCTAAGGCTGCATCCAGGAATCAGCTATATTTTGTACCATGATCCTAGATCTCCCACGATGAAAACAAAATTGTCAAAGACTATAAATTACTTCAAATTCATGATTGCAGTTTTCAGCACTTGCCTTTGTTTATGCAACTTTCATGTTAAGTGACCTCAGACAAATAATCTCTTTGAGCCTCTGTATCCATTCAATGTACCCATGGGGGTGGATTTGTCAGGGTGGTGCATAATGTAGTTTCCTCAAAATTGGATTTCAAGCCAGGGGTGGTGGCTCATGCCTGTAATCCCAGAATTTGGGAGGCAGAGGCAGGAGGATTGCGGTGAGTTCAAGGCTAGCCCGGGCTATATAGTGAACTCAGGGCCAGCCTGAACTACAAAAGGAAGACCCTGAATTAAAAACAAAAACAAAAACAAACAAACAAAAAAACTGTATTTCAAGTCCACTGAATACAAGGCTTCAGTGGTGTCCAACAAGCTTGCATTCAGAAGTACTGTTATTACTAACATATGCATTTCATATCAAATTGCAATGTACAGTTGCCTCTGGGGAGAACTGGGGGATGTAAATGTAAACTCCAAGTCCTCATAATTTGGGAATTACAAGCACATTTAATTATGCTTGTCCTGTAACTTTCCGTAAGCATAATGAGGCAAGTTTTCATCAGTAAGGTTAATTTAGAAAACATCACAAGAAAAAGTGGAAAAACATAATTTTGAAAAAAAAAATCAGTACATTTTTTTCTATCTAAATGAGGAAGAAAAGGGAGAAAATATGACAATATATAGGAAAATGAAGTAGAGGAACACTTAGAAATGATTTTGTTTCCCTCTGTATCCTTTTAATCTATGTATGCACTGTGTCAGATGTCCAACCATCTGACTGAGACACCTACATACTAAAGACAGGAAGGTCTGCTATGATGTGTGGGATAACTACTAACCTGTGTCTTCCAGTACCACTCATCTAAAACCAATTGTGGTATATCACACACCAAAGTTTGAAGTTTTAAAATTAAAAGAATGTTAAATATTTCATCCTCTGATTAGAAGTACATATACTAAGATATCTTGTTCTTTTTTATATCGATTATATTTTTAAATGATTTATATATTGGATGGAAATATTTTACTAAACTTTCATGTACCCATTTCTTTTCATTTTTGAGGCTGTTAGAAAACTAATGGTTACATGCAACTTTCTTTTGGATTCAGCACTTGTTTCAAGGAAGGCTGACGATAGGAACCTGCTCACATGACAGTTCTGGGTGCCCCTTGTTGCAAAAATCTGCTAGTGAGGTGGCTTTCTCCTCAGCTGTCACTCATGAAAGTCATCCCTAAACCAACTCATGGTGACCAAGAAAAGGTCAGCTCTCACAGTCCTTTCACTAATTTAAAATTATAGCAGTTAAAATTGCATTAAAATCACTTTGAGAGAAGCATGTTTAAATGATGATTAAGAGGCTGGCCGATACTTCAGCAATAAACAGAATGGTATGATTTCTGCAGTGATGAAGTCATACATCATTTAAGTTCATGGTGATATACCTACCATTATTTTCTTGTACTTTACCTAGGAAATGATAGTTTCTGTAATAAATGTGTCATATTGACATATAATAAGCTCAGGAAAGTCACCAACATATGTTTATTAAGCCTCAATCTATCTTTTCTTGCACTGTAATATGACCTACAGTTTGATTTTAAATTTTATCTGTGTAACTAATATCCTACAGGCACACTAAAAATTCTCCTTAAGAAATACTTTAACATGTTCCTTTAAATTTTGTTCATAGCTAGTTATAAGTGTAAATATAATTCTGATGTTTTTAATTTTCCAAGCTAAAGATGCCATTTCTTTTATCTTACTTGTAAAATTCATTACTTCAAAAAAAAAATTGGTATTCTCAGTCATTGTCAAATGTCTGTGTATTTGGATCAAGATGGCTCTTCACTTAACAGTACATCTGCATCAAGACACTTTCTCACCACACTCCTTTCCATTCTTTTTGCTGAAGAAAAGGTTTTGGAGCAGCACATTTTTAAAATGGAGACCTGGGGTGCAGCCGATGGCTGGAGGGATAAGAGGAATCGAAAGCCCTGTCACCATGGGACACACCTTACATACAGGACTAAGACACAAGGGACCAGTGTGAAGCCCTCGGTAGTGAAACTGAGAAGCCAAAGATCAAGAAAGGAATCTTCATGTTGCCTCAAAGCCCTTTCCCTTTAGCACTGATTTCTTTCTGGGTGTCACTACTTAGATCACATACTAGCGGTGTCATTTCCTTTGTGTACTTCATCAGAAGTTGAAAAACAACTTTTTTAGGTGTAGAAACTAAATTCCAGTCTTTATTAAGAAACTAATATGAGTAATTTATTTCACTGTAGAACATTTACCAGATATGTAGTAGAGATTAAAAATAAAATATTTCATAGCAAATACTTCTAAAAGCTCTTTTTACCTTATTATTTATCAAAAACGAACTTTATGACAGCATTCCTGAGCAAAAGTTGAGTTCTAAATGATATCCTTAAAATGAGGACTATGGTCTTGGGGGATTTGTTTGCTTATTTGTTTTGCAGTACCAGGAATCGAACTCAGGACCTTGCACTTGCCAGTCTGGCATGAGGCCCCTGAGCCACATCCCCTAGCCCCTTGGTATTGTTTTTTTTGAAAAATGGTGAATTTGGTGTTTTATTTACTGGAAGAATAGCAATTGTCTGGTTTACTGTGTTTTCTGACCTTTAGAACAGCTTGGAGTCAAAGAACACTGTGATGATGTTGGGGCCTCCAAATGTCAGGCAAGTTCACAGTGGATTCTTCTGGAATCAGGGCTATGTGAAGCTTTAACGGTTTCATTTTGACCCTAAATTCTCTCTTTTAGAACAAAATTTCAATAGTGATGGTGCTTGCGAAAGGGTAGAACCTTGTAGAAAAAGAGAAGAGTGCAAAATTTTAAAATTCACATCTTTTTGGCTTGCTGTCTTTTGTTACTCTGGGGAAGAACTATTAGCTTTTCAGAAGTTGCCCCCACAGTGACATATAAAAACACCTATCAGAATTTATAGGGTTCTATAACCCTTTCCCATATTTTCCTATTTTCGCCTGCATCTACTACATGTATTTGTCTATTAACATATATTTAAAGACATTTGGGAATTTTTGCCCTGAGAATTCTAAACAGAAAGCAAAGGTTTTCATAGTCAGATAAATTAATATTAATTACTAACCTTGGTCATAAATGGAAATCAGTAACATTTTATAAAATAAGGAAAAATTTAATGAAGTTTATAGTTAGTAACCATGATAATCACAGAGAAGTTATTTTGAGCTTTGTATAAAAATAACTGTTTTATAAAAGACAAATCATGTAGTAATAAATAGTCTCTCACCTGGTTTAAAATAGAAAACTTTGTGTCAATGAGAAATGTAGAACTGCCTTTTGCACAGAGATATTATTTCAAATCAAATGTTCTTCTTAATTTTATGTGGAATGTTCTAATTATGAAGAGTAGTTATCAATGAGGCCTAATGGTGGGCTTCTGAGTGCCAGGTCTCTGGAAACCTGCAATAATAAAAAAATTACAAGTTTGAGCCCTGTCTGGTCAACTTGTTGACATAGGAAGGTTTAGCCTCAAATGTAAAAGGGTTTAGAGGCTGAATAGCCTCCGTACCAAGACACTGGGTTTAATTTCCAGTGTCACAGATAAACACAAAACATGTAGCTATCTTCCTAGTACTTTTTGGGAAAAAAATATTGCAAATATTATGTTTGGACTGAAACAAAGTCAGATGATTATCTTTGAGGTATATTTTCCACCATGACTCTCATTATCAGGAAAGCCAACCAACTCATTTTTATTCTCCATTGTTTACCTCTTCTCAGGCATTTTTACTTGTCCCTGTAGTAATATTTCTAATCATTTGTGGAAAGATCTTCTAGAGTTACTAGTAGACAACTGTTCATCTTTGTATATGCTGTTACCTTGCACCTTCACATATACTCCTACTATATATACTGATAGCAAATGCACTGGGTATGAGGCTGCCCTGTAGTTCCAAGTCTCAATTTTTAAACAAATTTGAGAATCCTATCATGGCTGGTATAGCTTCTAATATAAATCTGTCTGAACACAAATCTTATGTCTATGTTGCCTAGAAAGGTTATTTTGCTTACTTTCTACATTTCACATCTAAAGTCCTCATTTCCTTCTCCTTGGTGCTCGGTGTTCCCTTCGGACTTACTCATAGTCTTCATCACCTAGAGGAGAGTCTAACTCAGATTTATGTGCTCCTTCTAATTCGCTTTTTCTCCTACATACATGGGAAGTGAAATAGTCAAAAATTAACTGTGACTACAGAATTTTTTTTTTGCTTTTTTACTAATCAGAATAAATGACAGAATTGATTCTTAGTGTGTCGATGTTAATCTTCAAAATAACAGGTGAAAAATTCCTTCTAAGTATCTTTTGTTTCAGGAGGGCCCATGTATATGGCTCAAAATATGTAGTCTTAATTCAAATCTTTTGATATTATATTTCATATAGTTCATGTTCACTCTGCCATGTGCTAGTCTTGAGTGGATGAGTACCTGGATGACTATGAAGACATTAATGAAAACAAAGCAAATAAATCACTTATATTACTTTGATCAAATTTTACTCAAATCTTAGTAGGTATTTTAGTAATTTGTCCATAAACACACGTTGGTCTGTGACAGGTCAGGTTTGTGCTCCTCTCTTTCCCAGATGCCGAGTTCCCACACTGCCTGTTCCCAGCTTCCTGAACCTGGGGAACAGGAACAGTGTCTCCTATGCGAAGATACAGCACACCCCGGAACAGTAGCCGCCGCTGTGCAGCTGTGTTGGTTCCAGGTATACCAATCCCACACTCTCCACCTCCCAAACTTGCCCCTAAAACTCACACCAGTAATCTGACTCAGACTCTCCAGAGTTATTACCAGGAATATCGCTTGGAACCCACATTTCAGCTGGCTGAATTCTTTACTGCATCTCCACCCTCCACCTAATACTCCATGTAACATTACGCCAACAAAACGGGGATGGGTTGTAGCTTTTTTAAAGTCTCCATTTTGAGATAGAGATTAGAACTGTATTTTCAGTTGTTTTTTTTTTTGTCTGTTTGTTTGTTTGTTTAACAATTTATTGTGTAACCATAGGTAAGTGGCTTAGTCAATCCTTCCTCTATAAATGAAGCTTCTATTTTTTTTCCTCATTCTTATGAGACTTTAATTTCCATATGCTATGGTTCCCAACACGCAAAAGGACAAAGTCTACTGCACACTCCAAGAAGCTTCCTGCCAGTCATTTCAACATACAGAAGCAGAGGACCAAATTATTTTATCCTATGTTGATATATAGCTGTGACAGTGAAATCATCTAATGCATATTTCAATATAATCACTGGAAAGTCAAAACATTATTTAGATGTAGTCTGGGGATGATTTTTTCTTAGGATACTTTTATGTAACATTTTTTATTAACATTTAAGGTAGGAATGATATAAGAAAACAAGTAAGGCAAAAATGGTGCTTTAATAAGCTAAAATAATCCAAACCCAGGAAATATAACTCCCAACCTGTTAGATATCTGAAACGTGAGTTCCTGTTCTATAAATTGTTGTCTGTCTACAACATGCCAAAGAATGAATTCTAGAAACAACAGAGTTATGGGTAGAAAAAGAGAAGAGAAAGAAAGCTCCTGCCTAAGAGGGACGGAAGGGGCACCCAAAAGTGGGGTGACACTTTCCAGAGGTTCTTGTAGAACAAAGCCAGGAGGTGAGGCGAGTTCACAGTGGGACAAAACTGTAGTTAGTCAGTAGCATCGCAGATAACACTTCCTTAGGTAATACCAATTAAGTGGGGATCCAATGGGAAAGCAAGTGACAGAGCAAGTGTACAGGGATTTTTAGTCAGGGATCTTTCTGGGAGGGGTGGGTTAAACGTCAGCCCTCCACCCAGGTGATTGAAATGTACTTAGAATGTCAGTCACTGCTATTATCATACCTGGGTGAGGCAATTTTTCTCCTTTTGTAATACTGACTTTTAGTGAACTTCTCTTGATTGTCTTCTGTGTTGGTCAGTTTCTGGCTGTCCTCGCTGTGGGATTTGAGGGCCAGCCCTGTCTGTCTACAACATGCCACTTAGCTTTCATACCTACAACAGAAAGACACTAGAGTGACTTCTCAAAGGATTCACTAATGACAATTCTAATTATGTATTTACACAATACAAGTGCTTTATCATTAAGATGATATATAGTATATATTTTAATAGTTCTTAGGATTTTTACATGTATGAGTATTTTAATTAAAACTTGGCTGCAATTTTTTTTCCATTTATTACCTACCCCCAGGGTCCCCATAGATTGTATTGTTTCTCACCAAGTTTATTTCTAAGATATAAAGTTTTAGATAACTATCATACTATGAAGTTATTCATATAATATGAACTGCATTATCATAATCAGGGCTACTTTCATTAATTTTCTATTTAAAATAGTTTAGCACTTATCCAAAGATTTTTTAAAACTCCCATCATTTTTAAGATGATATTTTTAAATTTACATGAATTCTTTCCATACTATAGCACCTAAATAGTTCATTATTATAGCTTTATTTGCAGGAGCTATGACTGGCTTCATTGTTTATGTTTCCTTTTCTTTTTGAAGCTCTATTCATTGGTCTTTGTGTTCATCTGTAATGGGGAAGCAGGACTGAGCAAGTACCTGGGTGATCTGAGTGTACACCTGGTGTGTGTGAAGACTTGGCTTTGACCTTCAGCTACACATGCATGCGCGTGCGCACGCGTGCACGCACACACACGTGCACACACACACACACGAAAATAACATACACAATTTAATGAGGGGCTGCTGTCTCCCAGGGCAACACCAGCATTCTCCGCAGCTACCTTGTGGTCTTTCCTTTGCAAGGATCCGGGAAAACATCCATTGCTTAGGCTGCACTGTGATGATTCAGATTTTCATATCTGCTTGTTTCCTCTTTATCTTTAATCCCTTTAACCATAAAATCAAGTGAAAAATTATCACTTGGCCTTGAAGACTAATCTTAAATTCAGTTTTCTTAGTCAAATCCGGAAAGCATTCCAAAAAGTTTTGAGTATCACAGTGTTACAGAACTGTAAAGAATTAAAATATGGTATGTTAAAACATAGTATATAGAAAGACCCATATAGGGTGCTGCTTAAAACATTCTATTTTTTATGTAATCAGTATTTAAATACATATCAATATATTTTAATTCAGATGAAATACTAGGATGGGATGAAGATATTCACTTTCATATAGCTTTTATTTGAATATTTTACTATATTCATTCACAACTCCTCAATTAATTAAGCTTTATTAATATATTGTATAGTTCATTTTTTGACCATTCAAAATTAATCATAACATTTTTAATCTAAATTATTTGTGACCAGTTATTTTATGACTAGTGTTCTAACCTGAATTTCATAATTCCTTATGCTTCTTGACATGTTTTTAGAATGATTAAATTTTCACATTGGTGAAACAACTTCAATGAGTACAATTTCCAACATACCAGAAAAGTCAGTATTTTTAAGTATCATCAATATAAAATTCAATAAAATGAAATATATACATGTATTCAATAAAATTAAGATTGTACAAAATTTTTAACTTTTACATTTACACCCAATAAATCTAATTGAGGTTATATTTAACAAGTGAAATTATATTTTTCATTAATAGTTATAATTTTAAGTAGAATGCAGATAATATGATGAATATTATGCATGATTTGCCATCTCAGATTTTCTTGCAAATAATGTAGTTTAATATTAATTAGTTTACATTTTCCTTTACAATACTTTTAAACATAATTTTTGTACTGAGTTATCATTAGTCAAATTGACCATAAAATATCAATATTACAAAATGAAAAAAATATTAACAAAACAATTAGTTCCTGTGCATGGACTACCTACAGGAAGACAAATTATAGTATTGTTTTGTTTTATTTTTAATTTTATAGACAAAGAATATTTGCTCAAAAAACAAGGAATAAATATAAAATAGAATTGTCATTGAGTTCTTTTGAAAATTCTATTAGTGTTTACAGAACATAATAACTACATTTATTATGAGAAGCCAACACATATACATAGCACATCTTATTTTCTTATGTGAATTCTTTGCAAAGTGTAACAAAAACAATGAATTGATTCAATTGTCCTTCAATGCTTTTAAAGAATAAAATGTAAGTCTTATATTTTAAAAATATTGTTGTCTACCTATTAATCTCCATAAGCTCAGTTCTAAAGAATATCAGAATTTCAATATTGAAATTTAGATGTTATGTGTCGATCAGGAGTGGCACCCCAAGACTCTCCTGCTCTCAGACATGAGACTTTGGGAAAAAGGTCACAGTGCAAGTGATCCCAAAGGGTCCATCTCCCTCCCCACTCGACCCTCCTCCTCTGCTCTCAGGCCTCTAGGAGGGGGACAGCTTTCCTCCATGCAGCCCCTCCAGCACACCATGGCTGCCCTGAGCCTGCCACAAGTAAACTGAAAATCTCCATTATTAATGATCAATAACTTAATTAGTATACAGGTACTAATTACCTAACGAAAATTCCTTTTTCAAAAGTGGATTTCGCAAACAGGTACAAAAATCACATTGCTTCCACAATCTCAAACAGTAAATAATGCATTTTCTATAAGTTCACAGTTTTAAGTAACTTGAAACTTTAGAAATGTGACACTATCTAGAAATCAAAATTTTTCCTAAAGTTCATAAGCTAATGTCAGTCTTTGTTTTCTTTTCTTGCTCATATTTCTTGTAAAAATGCTTTTTATTATTCTACTTTCATTTTTTTAAGCTCTCACAGGTACTCAATTTAAACTCTTAGGAAAATAACATTCACATTCATATATGAAAAGTTATGTGACTTATATTTGGCTAATTTATGTAATAAATGTATCTATTGAAAAATCACATATCAGGTTTTTTGGTCTAGCTTTATAGTTCAGGCTGTCTCTGAGCTTACTCTGTAGTCCAGGCAAGCTTCAAACTCAGCAATCCTCCTGCCTCTGTCTCCTGGGTGCTGTTATTAAAGGTGTGAGCCTCCATACCTGGCATTGTGGTGTATGGTACTGATTGCTAGTGGGTGTGAGTCTCCTCGCCCAAGGTTGCTTTTCGTGGTTACTGGAGATTGAAACAGGGACCTTGAACTTCTAAAGCAGACACTGAAATCACTGAGCTAAGTCCCCCAGCCCTCACATCTCCGTTTTGAGGTTCAACAACAACAAAAAAAGTTTTGATAAATTGTAAGTTCCAAGAAGTGTACAGTAAATAGGGCAGAAATGCTTGTAGTGCAGAGAAAAGGGGCTGCATAGAATAGCAAGATGGTTCCTACCTGTATCTACCTTCCATCAGAAGAGGTTTTCATGAGACATTCTGGCATATTTTTGTGAACCATAGAAATGTAGGCACACATGTACTAGCTTAATAAGCTTATTCTTTCCTTTGAACATTTCTGTTGTAAATATTTACATACCTTTATGATAGTCTTGTTTCTTGGAGATATGGTTCCATTAAACAAACAAAAGCTAGAATAGAATGGACCCTCAACTCTCTGGATTCAAGCCACCTTGTACACAGACATGCCAAGTATGATGACAATGATCAACCTGCCGAGTCAGAAATCAACACATTGCAAAACCCTAAAAACTGAACAAGAAAATCATGACAGATTGGAAGTATTAGGTTGGATTTGTTATCTGTGGGTGTTCTACTCATTGTTTTGGATGTAAATTGATGGTTTTACCACTTTAAGGAGTAATATCTTTCAGATTATGTTTCTTTGAACCTACTTTTTTTCTTATTTAAATTAGTCACAATTTTGCTAACGTAGTTTAGCTAGATATATTTCTGTAGCTTATATTAGTCAATGTTATGCTATTGGAAAACTACACATAAATTCCATAGTAATGTTTTAACAATTATTAAATTAATCCTGTTCCATTTTTTAGTTTCACAATATACAACAAATCCACTGTGTCCAACTACTCAGTAAAATGCCTCTCCCAGGATCGCTCAGAAGAAAGAAAAGTCATAGGTGAAGTTAGGAAACATTTCAATAAGAGAAAAATATTCTATTTGGGATGAAGTTAAATAACTTTATCATCACTGACATAAATAAATAGGATATCTGAATGTTAACAGAGAAAATAATAAAATATGCTACAAAAGGCTGCTGGTAAATTTTAATAAGTTAATACATATAAAGTATTTGAAACAGCACTGCCACAAACACTGTGTTGGTTGATATTATTACCCATGTGTGCTTTGTTTAGAGTCACATACTCAGTAATTTGGAGTTCATATAATAGTGCCATCTAAACTCAACAGAATGCAAGATCAATATAAATTATTAATTATTGTTCATGTATTGTAAAATTTGTCTTAACTTTCTAAATTTTAATCCTGGATTATGAAGGTTGAGCTCAGTTATCTACTGGATTGACTTGAGAGCCACGGAGGAGATTAATAAAGGGGTCTTCTACGTGTAGGAGAAATAAATAAAATTAAAACTGTAAACCAAAATGAAGCTCTCTTCTTTAGACTGTGTCTGGTATTTTGTCTCAAAGGCCAAAAAATGTGTACATGAGAAATGGTGATTAATTTTATCAAGTATTCTCTCACTTAAAGATTTATAAAACCAGATAGTCAAGAAGACATTGTAAACTAGAAGATAATATAAAATGTTTAATTTTTTCATATATTTTAATTTAAAAATTATATGTTAAACATAAATTTGTCAAGTCTTTGAATGTTTCATTTGACTCAGTGTAAAACAATTCCACCCACACAAATAATATAAAAATCTCATTAACATTGAGAAATCAGTAGACTGAATTACACATATTTTGTCAGAGGAAAATGAAAAAGTGGACAAATAAGTCTTTGCATTAGTAAATTAATGTGTAGTCCTAATAAGGCTGCACATTAAGAAACTAATTAATGGCAGCTTTATTGTACACTCCAACAGTCAGACTCCATTAATTCCATTTCTTTATGTAACATGTGGGATGATTCAAAGTTAATTCCCTTGAGTTACAGTTTGAATGTGTCTCTCAAGTGGTCGTGAACTGAAGCGGAAGCCCTAAGTTGGTGGGTTACTGGTATTTGGAGGGAGGACCTCAGAGAGATACTTGGTATTAAATGAAGTTAGTAGCAGGGAACCTCTACGATAGAATTAATGACTCTAAGAGAAGTGGATGGCACATCCAAACCTGCACAGTAGAGCTGGTTGTTGGACTTTGGAGTCTTCTGAACTGTGAGGCACATGAATTTCCATTCTCTATAAGTTCTTGGGCTCCACATACTTTATTATGATAGAAAATAGAATAAAGTACCTAAATATAATTATAGGTATTTTATCATTCAACACTTTGAACAAATCAAAGCTCAACGTTTCGCGTATTGTACTGCGCTGGTGATTAAAATGGGAAATTTATTGACATTGTCGGTAAAGGAATATGATTATAAGCAAGAGTCCACTCAGTATCTTCATATTCAGCCACAAACATTAGTAGAGCTATTTACTCCTTAGTACATGTTTGAAGTACGTAGTGTTCCCCTTCAGCTTCGAGGATTCAAACATGCACTTACCACACTTGGGTATTTTTATCCCACCACTTCCTTTCTCAATCCTTTCTTCATATCACATTGTCTCCATTCATTCATCTACTGATGGGCATATAAGGTCACTTTGAATATTTAGCTAATATGAATTGTTTTTCTTGTATTTTGTTTGAGTATATCTTATTAAGGAATATGCACTTATGTTTATTAGAGAAGTTATTTTGTAGTTCTCTTTTTTTATTGTCATGGTGTGGTTTGATAGAAGATTTAAATTTGGTAGAGTTCCTTCTCTCTCAGTTTCATAGAAGAATTTGAGAAACGTTGGCATTAGATCTTCCTAGAATTTCTCGCAGAATTCATTGATGAATCCATTAGAACCTGGACTTTTCTTCATTGGTAGGTTTTATAAGACTGCCTTAGTTTTCTTATTTGTTAATGGACTATTCAAGGTTTTTATATCTGCCTGGCTCAGTTTTAGTAGCTAGTATATGTCTTGAAATCTACCACTTTCTTTCAGATATTCCCCTTTTTCAGAATACAGTTTCTGAAGCAGTTATAAATAATCAACTGAATTTTTGTAGTTTCTAGCTTGTTTTCACCTTTTTATTTTGTAATTGCATTTGTATGTCTTTTCTTTTTTGTTTTGGTTTATCTAAAGATTTGCTTATCTTGTTAATCTTTTCTAAGAAAAAAACTTCATTTACTGTTAGCATTGTTTCTGTCTTATTAATTTCTACTCTAGTCTTCATAATTTCCTTCCTTATAATCAATTTGGATCTGCACTATTCTGTTTTCTACCCCCTCAAAGTACATCATTAGATCATCTGTTTGGCATCCCCTTCTCCTAATATGGGCACTTACACCTCTCAACTTCCCTCTTACAATTTGGTTCAGTATATTTCATAGGTGGTGATATGGTCTCCAGCCAATATTGTTTGATTCTAAGAAAGTTTTATTTTTATTATTTTATTGATCTCTTCTATAACTTACTGAATGTTCAATAATATATTATATAAATTTTGCCCTTTATTTCTAAGTTATTTTTGCTATGTTCAGACAATATATATATGACACTATTTGATTCTTTTGTATTTACTTTAACACGATGGGTGGTGTAGTATGTGGTCTAGTAAAGTTCCACAGGATAATGAGAGAAGTGTGCATTCTATTACTGGTGAATGGAACTCTCTATAGGTAATTAGTAAAATATTTAAGCATTTGTTTAAAGGTGTAGTTGATCTCTGATATTTTTGGATGGTTTTTTCATCTAGTTGATCTATACATTTATGATAGTGGATTATCAATGTCACACCCTGTGATCTATGATTGTGTCAATGTTAGTTTGATTCTTTTTGCCCAGTAGTATTTGTTTTGTGAAGCTGGGTGATAACAACTGTCATTCTTTCTTGCTGAATTGTTCCCATTACCAATATGTAGTTACTTTTTGTCTCTTCTGATCAGTTTTGGTTTGAGACCCACTTTATCTTAAAATAGGACAGCTGTCCTGCTTGCTTTCAGGGCATAGAATATTGTTTTCCTCTCTTTGATTTCCATCCTATGAGTTTTTCTGCATGTCTCCTACATGCTAAAAACATACTTTTGTGTGTGTGTTCCAATCTGCCCATCTTCTTTTGGATGATGGAAGTGAGAGTGTTTACATAGGGAATTATTACTGAAAGGCACTGACTCGTTCCTGTCTTTGTGTTTTCTCTTAGTGATTCTCATTGTCTTTTTCCCTTTTGCTTATTTGCTTGATGTAATCATTTCACTTGACTTTTCAGTGATGTTGGAGTCACTATGTGAGGTCATAATCTATAAATACCCTAATATCTGGTTGTGTTTAAATTCTGTAGTACAAATGGAGTGAGGGCTACCTACGGAAGATCCCACTAAGAATAAAGAAATGCCTAATTCTTATTCTCCTTTTCTCATATCCAGGCACTTCTCATCCATAGTCAAGCTCATAATAGGAAAGGAAAAGAAATGAAGATAAATGAGCAACAACAAGCAAAATACTCACCCATTTGCAAGAACACAATTACATAGGCCTCACAGCCCTGTTTATTTTGCAGTGTGCATTTAGCCAGGGAACTCTTCTTCCTGCATCCACAAATGGAGAATATTTGACACAGAGGGATCTGAACAGATTCTGGATGGATATTCTTCCTCTACATTCCCCTTCCAAGAACCTCACTGTGTCCAGAAGTCTGTTCTCTCCTCACCCATGACAGACCACAGCCTGCTCCTGCAAGCCCTGGAGTGTCCCATTTTTTATGATTTGTCTAGTGCCTGCCTGTGAGTGAGCAGATTGGGACTCTGGATGGGCTACTGAACCCATGTCCACACTCTAGGTGTCTTCTGCTTAATTTTGGTCTCACTTTTCTGCACGTGTCTTCTGCTTAATTTTGGTCTCACTTTTCTGTTTGTTTGTTTGTTTGTTTGTTTTTTTCCTTTGCCCATTGATCAGACACCTACAGTTAAACTGGGGAGGTATGGTGTGGCCAGGCTCCCATCCAAGCTTCTGCTGAACTCTGCAAGGCATTCTCGGTCACCTCTTCCCTCCCTGCACTGTCCCCTGTAGCTGCTTCAGTGTTATCTTTCTACAAGTTTCATGGTTACAGTTGAGGGTCCCCCATTCTGGTGATATTATCAGTCTCTGGCTTTGCCTGAGATGTGTTGTTCTCATTTGTCCTCCACTAAAATTTGGCTTCCCTGTGGTTCTCTCTTTGCTTCATTAACTTTTTCCCAAGATGATAAGTTCAAGAGGCTTTGGCTGCAAGAGGAGTTTTGATTCAGGGAAACCCCAGCTTCTCTTTCTAAATCCTCCTAAAACTGATGTTGGTCAAATGCATTTCTCCTCCATATTGCTTTCCTGAATCAAGCTTTCTCTGGCCAATTCCTGGGTACCTGTGTTTCCTGTCATGTGTCCTCCCAAAGCTTCCTTACTGTGCCATCATCTCCAGTTGGCCGTGATGACACTGATGTCCACGTGGATAAAGACATTACTATGGTATTCCCAATGTAATTACCACTAAAATCAACTTGTAAACTATTCAGAGATGCAAATTCTGAAATGGTACAATAAAGGATCTTGAAAATTTGCCCCCCGTAAAAGTAATGGGAAAAAGAGCGCTATCAAATAAAACTTTTTTGAACTCTAAAATAGACTGAAAGCTTGCAAAAATGTATGTGTTGTTTATTCAAACATAAAACAATGCCTCTGTAAAAAAAGAAAAAAAGCCTCCTTCTGTGTTTCATTAAGATACAGTGTTGACCACAACCCCTCAGTTCTCATAAATATTCTAGCTGGGAAATTAGGAGCCGGTAGTAATTGGGAGAGGCTGAGCTGGTGCATTAAATTTATCAAAGTTGTATCACTTGAGAACCTTTGCTATTTGACCCACTCAGCAGCTTGATGGAGTGCACTCCTTTCTCTAAGTTTGCCTCTATTTGGCCTGGGTCTGAGGTCACCCTGTGTGAACAGCTTTACTCATGGAACATTTGTCAGAAATAATCAGGAGCAATTGTATAAGATCACAGCAGTAATGACACTATCCATGGGGGTTAATGAGACTGAGCAAGAAACAGCAAAGAAAAAAATATGTCCTATGGTGCCCACAGAGATTTAAAAATTCTGCAAAGTGTAGTCTGGAAATCAAATATGGAGTAAAGATATGCCATAAAGACCTGTGAAGGCTCAAAGCTCAAATCTTTCCCTAATTTTAAGTCTTATTCAAGCAGTAAGTACAACCCAACATAGAATATAAACTCTGTGTCAGGCTGCTAGAAGTTTCAGTCCACATGCATTCAGCCCTTCATCCAAGGAAGTACCACTTATAGATATGAAGAAATATCTGATTATAAGATGAACATTAAATAAATCAAACAGAGAGCTTTGTGATCATATCTGAGATGGAATTCAGATTTCACAGAATTAGTCAGCAAAACTTAGTAAAAAGAAATAGTAGTTCAAACAAGAAATAATAACAACCACTGGTAGGTGGAAAAGAGCTATTTTCCAGAGTTACTAGTTTGTAGAATTTTAAACATATAGTTTCCAGAAAAATATTAAAATACATGTGAGATAGCGCCAGGTGTGGTGGCTCATGCCTATAACCCTAGGATTTGGGAGGCAGAGGCAGGTGGATTGCGGAGTTCAAGCCTGAGTTCAGGACCAGCCTAGACTATAAAGTAAGACACTGTCTCAAAAAGAAAAAGAAAAAAATACATGTGAGGAATAGGAAATATGTCCAGACATAGAAATACAGTGGATGGTGGGAACCATGACCGAAGAAGCCTAGGTTTTTGTTTACCGAACCTTTAGGATGTGGAGTGGACTTGAGGGAAGGATGAAGGAAGATAAAATAAAATTTATTTTTAAACCTCAGCTATTAGAAATACTTTCAAGGACTATAGAAAACAAAATGTTGAAGGAAAAATATAAAAACAATATTCTCCCAGAGAATGTAAACAAAAAGATACCAATGATTTTAAAAGTTAAACAAAACCACACACAAGCCCTTGAACTAAAATGTCAATAAATAATATAAAAAGTTCACTACAGAAGTGTAATGGCATGTTCAAATTCAAGTAAAAAATTAAAAATATGAACACAAGTTAGTTTATGATTATCTATTCTAAATATTGTAAAGAAAATATAGGAAGTATAAAAAAGTGACCTTCATGATATAATCGAGCATAGTAACATATGTATAAGTAATTGCTTAAAAAAAGAGAAAAGATAATTGAAAAATAAAGGTCAGATACTTCTGATAGTGTATTATAAAAAATAATGTGAATATGAAGCTTAAAAATGTCGAGAAAAAAATCACAGATCTCTTCACCTACATATTATTTGTCTAAAGCCAAAGGAAAAAAGAAAATCCAACTTTTTGATTCATTGATTTTTTTTAACCTTCTCTTGGTTTCTATTCCATTAATTTCTGCCCTGATCCTTATAATTCCTTGCCTATTGTGAGCTTTGGGTTTGTTTTGATCCTCTCTTTATAGTCGCTTGAGGTTCAGCATTAAATTATTTATTTGAGTTTGCTCCGTTTTCTGGATGTAGGCTTTCACTGCTATGAATTTTCCTCATAGAACTTTTTTCATTGTGTCCCATAAATTTCTATATGTTGTATTGAGATTATTGTTTACTTGTAAGAACTGTTCAATTTCTTCTCTAATTTCTTCTGTGACCCATTGGTTGGTCAGCAGAGTGTTGTTCAGTTTCCATGTGTTTGTGAAGATCCTGGGCTTTCCTTTGCTATTCAGCTCCAATTTCAGGGCACTATGGTCCAACAATATATAAGGGATAACTTCAATCCCTTTATATTTGTGATTGCTACATCTTGGAAACAACCCGTGTCCATCAACTGAAGACTGGATAAAAAAGCCGTGGTTCTTCTACAGAATGGAGTATTACTCTGCCATAAAAAATGATAAGTTTGAATCATATATACTTAAATGGACATACCTTGAGGATATCCTCATAAGTGAAATGAATAGGTCACAGATAGGTAAATATCACATCTTTTCTCTGGTATGAGAAAATAAAGATGTAAATGAATCCTGGAATTATATGTTATATATTGTGAAATAGAAAATACTCAAAGTAAAATAGAGTAAAGGGGGAAAATAATGAGATTATAACAAAAAAGAAAGGAAACAAATTTGTATATAGGGAGGTGGTAGAGTGGGTAGGGCTAAGGGAAAAAATGAGAATTAAGTTACGTCTTACACTGGTACAAATCTCCATTATGGAGTGCAATCATGATGCGTATATGTAATGTACCAATAAAGATTTCAATTTAAAAAAAAAAAAGAAAGAAAGAAAGAAAATCCAGTGGTCAACCATCAGGAAGCAAAATATTTATTGTCCTACTGTCTTTTATTTCTTATCATCCTTTATTTTGCTTTGTAAATCATTTGTACTTGGGGTTTCTCATAAAAAGAAACCATATGATATTTAAGCTTATGTGTCTGATTGCAGGTAGGAAGGGGCTCTATGAATGGAGGGAGATTGCACTTGAGGGAAAGGGAGGAAAAAAGTCAGATGTGATAGGTATACATACCAAATCCTCATGAAGAATCCATGCATCATGTAAAATAATAAGGAAGTGATTTAGCATAGTATCCACCACTTTCACTGACATGGTTGCAAATGCTAGGATTTCACACTATGACTGAATAATATTCCATTCTGTATATGTACCACCCATTCTTTACATTCCTTTGCTTATAAATGCTTTCATGTCTTGGATATTATGAATAATGCTGCAATAAATATAAGAATGATGATACACTATTTCCTTGGATACATCTATTAATTACTATATAATACAATCCTAAATTTAATTTTTGAGTATATGACTTTCCACAATTTGCAGAGTCCAAGCATTTCTTTTGCTCCATATCTGGACCAATATATCACCAATATTTTGTCTTTGTTATAATAGCATCCAAACAGCAGAGACATGTGAAACTCTCACTCACCTGTGGAGTTTAATAGCATTGACCTCATAGAATTTGGACACGGGGTTTAAAGGACCTAATAAAGTTACAACTGGGTAGTTTGGACTATGTTGGTCAAATGACATGAAAGTTCAGCTAAACAGGACAAAAAAGTTCAAGAGAGCTCTTCTGTACAAAATAGTGATTTCAATTCTTCAAAATATATTGTATGCTAAAAAAATGCTAAGAATGTCCTTTCCACAATAAATGATAACCATGTAATGTATGATAACATAGGTAATATGTGTTAATAACCTGGAGCTCACCATTCCATAATCGTTGCCACATTTCAGAGTATCATGTTGTACATAAACAATCTATATTATTTTCTCTATTATTTCTTTTTTTAGAAAGTCAAATAAAGAAGCAATTTACAAGTGCAAGGAATATTCAGCACACTTGAGCAGCTCACTTTCTTCAGAAACAAGGTACATCTGATCCTAAGGGGATGATGTATTTAAAGGGATGAAAGATAAACAATGTGAGTTAAGAACTTTGCATTCAGCAAAACTATGCTTAAAATACAAAGAAGAAGCCGAGACATTTAAAAATAAACAAAAATTGAGGGGATTTGTTGCTAATAATCTTGCCTTTGGGGCATAGTGAGTGAGCTAGTTCCCAGATTGAGAACAACTGTTTCTTAGATTGTAATTTTAAAGTAAACAAAGAAATAAAGAACATTGGCAAAAATAAATAACAATAAATATAAAGGAAAGTGTAAGTGAATTTGTGAATATTCAATAAATACAGGGAATAATTTTGTTGCATTCTAAAAATACAATAAATATGGGGATGTAATTATTTTCCTTTAAAATACTGCTACATAAGGCAGTATTTGTAAAATTTATAATGATTAACTATGCAAACTGTGGTAATATTAGTATAAGGAAAGAAAACATAAAGCCGTATTTAGAAAGATTTCTCTGCACTCTTTAAATTAACTTGGTGTTAATACAAAATTTATTCTTGAGCTATATATGTTTACACTCCCCAAGGCAAGCACTGAAAAATCACTCAAATAATATGGGTAGATAAACAATAAGGGTATAGTACTATACTACAGATATTCTTTGTTTAATGATTGGGTTAGTTTCTTTCTTTTCATTGCTGAGGCAAAATATCCATCATTTAAACTTAAAAGGAAAAGGGTTAACTTTGCTCACAATTTATAAAGGTTTCAGGCCATAATCAGCAGCCTCCAAAGCAGAGAGGCACATGCGGAAGGGTGTTACAGAGGAGAAACAGTCCACAGTGCTCGACAAGCAGCAAAAACGACAAGAGACCTTAACAAAGTCTTTCTGCTCTTTATCCCATCCAGGCTCATGAGATTAAGCTGTTGCCAATCCAACCACTAACATGTAACGATTTAGTCATCCCACTCCCTTAATCCCAGCTTCACACACTATAGATCCCCACACCTCAGGGAAAGCCCCACCTGTGACTGCTTGAGTCTTTGGGGGAACATTAAGACACAAGCCACAACAACAACCTCTGTATTTCATGACTATTCAGACTAACTACTAAGACATTCTGTTGGGACTTATGATTGCCGCTGGGATTTGTGATCTATGTTTGTGATTTTTTTTTTTTTTTTTTTTTGGTACAGATTCTTACCTCTTACTTTTAGAGGCCTAATGCCTTTTCTCTGTACAAGACAGCTTTTTTATACTGTACTGTCATTTTTGTTGATTGTACTGTATACTACAGAGCTGTAGCTTTATATTCTGTTATAAACTAATTACCACATGTAAGAGTTATGCAAATAGAAGCAAAAAACTCAGGTTGGGATTTTCTTTAACTATTTTTGTTTTGAATATTGTAATATACATACTACGTATAATTCCTCATTTAGTGATCAGTTTATTTAATGACTTATCTCCATGAACAGAATGTGGTTGCTAAGTGAGGAGTAACTGTACTTATTTAACACAAAGTCAGTCAGTGACAGAAGAAATATTAAATATTAAAATATTAATTGACCTATGAATACTGAAAACTGACAAAATCATAGATGTTAAGTCCTATGTTGTAAGTAAGTGTTTTAATGTTAATATAGTAAACAAACAAATAAAAGATGTAGATGGTCAAAATGGAGGAAAACACTCAAATATGCATTTTAAAATAAAATACTATGAAGTTATACTAAATAATCTCCAGAAGCTGTCTAGAATGGCTGCACAACTTTCGGGCAAATTGCAATGACAACATCATTCTTAGAGACAATGTCCTATTTTTATAGATGTCAGTAAATGAATTATAAACATACTGGGATAAGGATATAGTACATGTGACCAAGATGACCGACGTGTCTGGTTTCCAGCACTATTATTTGGGCAATTGGGGATTTTGTTTTTAAACCCTTATTATGAATTTTTCCAAAATCGATTTTAATTCTGTTTTGATTCTCCTTGATTTTATTCTCCTGCTAGGTCAAGCTATAATAAGATTCAGATGAGTATAATCTATGCTTTCCTTTGAAAAGAAGCAAAACAATTCATTTAATAAAGGATCTCAAAAAGAATAACTTGCTGATATGCCAACCATAGGTATAATCTCAAGTAATCAGTTTTATTAGATTGAAAATTAAGTAATTGTCATTTTTCATAAACTCACAGATGTGAAATTTCATATTATCCAATAACAATAAAGTTACATAATAACTGTAAAGAATATTTGTACATGCCTAGATGCAAATCTACATTACTAGGAGAAAGATGCCTTAAATCATATGCAGTTTGTTGCATGGTAAATAATGGGGTTTTTGTCCTTTCTCCAACAAGGCTTATAATTTTTTTAAGTAAGTGACTATATCTTATTTATATTTTAATCCTTAAATTTTGAGTATAATACCATTAGAGATGTTAAGTGAATGAATAAATATATTAAGGTTTCACATTTATTTTGCTATTGTATAGTCATAAAATCATTTGGGTAGTTTTCAAACATCATCTTGCTAATGGACATTATACATGTACTGCAGAATATTAAAGAAACCTCCTTAACTCATAGTTTAATATAATCTAACTATCATTGAGGTATAGATGATTTTGGAATATTGCATGATTTAGAATCAAACTGGGAAAATAACTAACTTTCAAAGCATTTACTCCAAACAATACACAAAACCACTCACTATCCCATATCATTCAGTCATATGGAATTACAGTGACATATAACTGGTTTTGTTTAGCAGGTCATGTGCATTAACATTTTATAAATCCTAGTGTCTCATGTAACTTCAAATACGTTGTTATTTTCCCATTAATGTGAGCCACTGAGGAAAGAAATTTATATATCAAGGTTATGCGATAGTAAAAGATGGCATTTAATTACCCTGTAGTTGAACAGAGAAGATAAGAAACAAGATGATAGGGGGCTAATGAACCAACAAAATTGCAAAGTACCATTCAGCAGTAGAGTAATTGTGCAGAACAGAGGAAAAGAGCAGAGTAAATGATTAGTTCATTAATTTTAAATTTAAAGGGCAAGATAAGGTGGGCACTATGATAGAGTTATTAAGGTAAAACAAGCTAATCAGCACATTTCATATGTAAAATTGTCAGCTAATCATCCAATGATTGCCAATTTCTAAATATTACAAGAGAAAGCAATTTATTTCCACTTTATCAATCAAATAGTATAATCATATTTTTCCATGAATAAAATCCCTCTTTAATTTATCTTTTATTAATATAATTTGACTATCATGAGTTGGTAACCAATGTATAAAAATATGATCATTTTTATTTTATGTACATAACTATTTAAAAATGACTCATTAAAATACTACTAAATATCAAATTCTGTAAAGTTTGAGGCCATAGTGAGTTAGCAATTATTGAAGATAAGAACGGGCTCCATGTATAACCTTAATGTCTTCTCACAAAATAAGTTTTACTAGTAGAATTCTTAGGATAGAGCTGTATTAATACCGACTCAGCATGGAGAGCGCTAGATCTGCAAAGGAGAGTGGAATTTCATTTACTGGCGCTCAACATCACAAGAAATGTTCGAGGAAGCTCTTCAGGGGGAGCAGAGTCTTCCTGGTGAATCGAGTCGCCTGAGAAAGATAAAATCTTTGCAGCAGTATATTCCTGTGGAAGTATTATGCCCAAGACAAACACAGCAAAATGGCCTCCAGGAGGTCTGAAATCTTCCTGAATACTGAGACGTAGATGCATAGGGTGAAACTCTACAAGTATGAGCAGTAGTGATGAGGGACCTGGAAGCTAAATGATTCTCAGAATAACCATAGGGCTAAGAAATCCGTGAATTGAATATTTCAATCAACTAGACTGGGCTGCCCTCAGAGATCGTTGGGATGTTCATTATTTGTGAAGGGAGACCACATTTTAATATTTGGATGCATATAACCCTTTAGTAAAACTAGTAATATATATCCTACCAGAGGTTAAAAATCAATCCTTTGATGATATATCTGAGTGAAAGAAAAATAATTGGTTGCCAAAATAAACCTGTTTCCTTAAAATTTAACAAATTCCAGATAAACAACATAAAATTCAAAGTGTCTAAGAACCAACAGGCAGTAAAATCTAATGAATACCCAAGAGAAGAATCCATCAACGAAAAGAAAAGCAGAAATACACAGGCAGAGATGTTAACATGGCTTTTATGAAAACATGCCACCATTAACAGAAAAACATAAATAACATGTGCAGAGAACTGGAAATATAAAATGGAACCCCAAAGAGATGAGACATATTTCATCTAAAAGGTCAAATTGCCCGGATGGGATTATGTATTTATCCACGACAGAATAAGAGATCAGTGATCGTGGAAACTACACTGAAATGCAGATGGGAGATAATGGGGGAAATGTCTCAGTTATACATAAACAGAATACAGCATGCTAACAAAAATATACATGACATCCAGAAGATGAGGCAGACACACACAAACACATACACATAATTTATAAAGAATTTTTTTAAAAAATTAGATGTAATGAAAAATGTAAACCCATTGATTCAGTGTTACAGGTCCTTGTAATAATCAGCACAAAGAAATGTGACACATAATGTTGCCATTTATTATAGCTATTTGGTATCTTACCATGACACATCTTATCTCTTTTACTTCCCCTTCCTCATGGATGGAAATGGGGATTTAGTGGCAGAGGGAGGAGGGCCAGTGGGACGGGGAGGAGAATCAGAACTGCTGGGGCTGGGTATTGCACACACAGTGACTCCCTACAGCAGACAGAAAGTAACTCCGGTAGGTACATCAAACCTCTGCTTAAAAAGATAACCATGCAAAGTATTTACAGTTATTGGATGTGACAGATCTCAGAGACACAAAAACATATTTTATCAACACAACAGAAACAAGAATTGCAGAGGCCATGGCAGCACGCATCTGCAAAGTTCATGCGCTGTGGGTGAAGTGATGGGCAGCATTTAAAAGGAGAATCCCACAGGTTAAAGGCAAAATTTCTTTTTTTAATTAAATATTTAAATATACATAAAGCTTATGTAAATACATATATGAATAAAAAATAAGATGTATAGCAGGAGATACGTAAACAATTTGAAAACTTCAAAATATACATATATTCAAATGTCAGAGAAGAGGAACAATGAACAATGGGAACAAATAAAAACAAAAAACATGCAGAGTCAAGTCAAAACATACCAGTAATAACATGGCTTGCAATGGATCAAACACACCATGTAAACTACATGGGACTCTGACTGAATGAATATCAAAAGCAAAATACATGCTGTAGCAAGGAATTAAATACAAATATAGGTTTGTAGTCAAAGATCGAAGAAATAAAGACATACTATACAAATATTAATAAGAAAGTGTCTTGTTATCATTTAGTCTGGGCTCAGATCAAGAAACATAGTAGTATGATGAAGAAGTGCTTATTACACAAAGTGCTTATTTGTACGAGGGGCACAGTTTAACAATGTTAAGTGTGTATGTTGCTAGGAAATGGTTTCAAAGTATGTGCCGGAAAATCCAAAACATTTTTTTAAAAATAGGCAAATCTAGGATTACTTTCGGAAATTTCAAGATAACTCACTAAATATATATATATATATATATATATATATATATATGCAAATATATATATATATATGTTACCATAAAACAATTATATAATGTAATCAAATGTACTTAGAATATTCACTGATGTTATCTGTGCACCAGAACTTGAACAATCTCAACATAGTGAAAAATATGCCAAAATCATAGAGTACATTTTCTGACCACAACAGGATCAAAAGATGGGAGATCAAAAGACAAACAAAAATGTCTGGGAAAACACTCAAATAATTTTCAATTGAATACCACTTGAGCAACCATGACACATATAACACAGAACACTGTGTGACAAGCTATAAAACATTTTGAATTCAGTGATGAAATGCAAACTAAACAAGTACAAATTCATGATATGAAACTAAAGCAATGTCTAGAGGACACACTCTCCCTCTAAGTGTTTGCACTGTGAATAAGATGGAGCCCTAAAATATCTCTCTTAGCCTTCACCTAGAAACAAGAGCAAGAGTCCATCTTAATCCAGAAAGAGTGACCGTACTCGAGATACCAGCTAATAACAAATGCTAGACAGGCTGCCGGGTAAAGAAATTTCTTTGCTGTTGATGGGAATATAAACTAGTAAGACCATTCTGGAAATCAGTATGAAGATTCCTCAGAAAATCAAAATAGAAATTCCCCTCAGCTATTCCCCTGCTAGATATTTTCCCCAAAGTTAATGACATCATATTTCAGTGACACATGCATCCCCATCTTTACAGTAGTATGCTTAATAGTAGCTAAATCTGTAAGTAGCATATAAATCATCAACAGATGAATGGACAATGAAAATGTGACAGTCAAACACAATTACTACTCTTCCATAAAGAAGAATAAACTAGTCCTTGTAGGAAAATGGGAAACCATATAATGATAAAATATACAGCAAAATAAAGCATAGATAGCAGGAAATAAGGAGATTTACCTCTTGCAAAAGGAAACAGAACTAAGAGATGGAGTGAAAGTGGATGTAAAAATAATTACTATGCCTTGTGCAGGTGTACCAACCTTCCATAAAGAATATTGTAAGCAAACACTGCAAGTGTGCCAATAAGTAAATAGAAAAAGTAGCTAGAAAGGAGAAGGAGCTGAAACTCAGAGTAGAAGAATGTGAATAAAAAACAAAAGCATTTTTTAAATAAATTAAGTAGGTCGTACATTTTAGAAATACATTATGATCACATTCATCATTGAGAACTTGTACTTGTATATGATGCATTTTGATTCCTATTTTACCCATTCTCCTACCATCTATCCTTTCAACTTCCTTCCCTCATGTATGTAAACTTTTTTTTTCATTTTTTCCTTTTTACTATCATTTTTTTCCTTCTTTGATTTCACCTGCCCCCCAGTTCCCTTTTCCCTTTGCTATTTCCCTGCTGAATATAAATAATTAAAATCATCGTGCCACAGAGCCATATGTGCACATATATTTATAGCACCACAATTTGTAGTAGCTAAATTCAGAAAAAGGCCAAAAGCCCATCAAACAGAGACTGGATAAACATGTTGATTTTTAAAATAAAATAGAGTATTATGCAGCCATAAAGAAGGATAAATTGAAGACATGTAGAGCTAAAAGGATGCACCTTGAGGCCATGCTCATAAGTGAATTACATAGGACACAGATGTATAAATGCTAAATCATTTCTCTAGTGTGAGAAGCTGAAGGTGTACATGAGGTCTAGAATCTGTGATAAATACTGTGAAATAAAAATAATTTTTTAAATATGCAAAAATAGGAAAAAAATCCCTAAAATCAATGGTAGATGTTAATAGATGTAATTAAAATTCATAATCCTGTATTCAGAGTGATTAATATGTTAGTGATAGTTCACAGCTTAAAATTAGAATAATAAGAATATATCAATAAATTTTTAAAATCAGTAATTGCTGTGGGACTGGGATGAGGTGTGAGAGAACTGAGAATGGGCCCCAGAGGAGTCTTTGAGGATAAACGACAGATTTGACTTGTTTAAACTGTGCTGGTGATATGATATGGGGCTTATCACTTCTTTAAAATCATAAATATAGACACAAGATGCACATATGTCATTATTTTGAAATTGTCTTGCAGTAAAGAACAAACGTGGATAAAGAAAACATGCAAATACAAGAACTTTGTCAGGCTTGTAGAGTGTTTTATAATAGTAACTGAAATGAGTCAGACTCATGAGTGTAAAGATCACGTGGCTTCTTGTACATGAGAAAGTCTATTTGCATGTGCTGTGCATGTATACATGTACATTAAAGGTGAAGAGGAAGATGGGGGGACAAGAGACAGGAAAGGGACAGGGACAGGAGAGCAATAGGATGGAACAAGTAAGTGAAAGGAAGAAATGATAAAAAATAGTGCTTTTGCCCAGGGG
>PVIR01007214.1:32966-62165 GCA_004026965.1 Petromus typicus
ATGTGCGACACACCTTTTCTCTTCAATCAAATAATTTTTAAATTTTAGGGAAGTCATGCTTCAATATTGTGAAAATTTCCTTTGAATGTGTCTTTTTCATATATCCCATATACAAATAAATAGTCAACATTGTATACAAGTACTAGTGTTTTTTTTTCGGTGCATGGTGGTTTTTAAGACAGAGAGAGAACTATCAAATAGACATTGGCTATAAAAGAACTTGGGCATTCTTCATTCTAACTCATACATTTTTCTTTTTAATGACATGTCTGAACGTTGTATGTAGTATACATAATGGATATGTAGATGTTAATTTCATTATTGTTTGGTCCACGACACTGTTTGGAGCATCGGCCCCATGATTTTTGATAGTACTTTTAATTACACTTTATATCCTATGGTCTAGGTTTTTTTTGACTTCTCATGATATTCATTGGTCAGATTTTTTATTCATCTGCTAATAGCAAATAATTGCAATATTTTAAAATATCTGATAAGGGAAGTAAACTCTCAGGTAACGTTCAATGATTTCCAAGACATTGCTGTTTATATATTTCCCACATTAAATTCATCATCATGTTCTCTAGCTCCAGAAAATCTTGGTTGAGTATTTATAGAGATTCTATGAAATTTTAGGTATAATGTGAGGAAAAGTAACCTTTTGATGCTGTAATATTATAATCAAAAGCAGGGCATACTTTTCTTGTGGCTGGAGTCTATATTTAAAAGTTTTAGTAATGTTACAATTTTTTCAGTTTTATACATTTCCTGTTAAGTGCAGACCAACATGTAGTATCTTCTTTTTATACTATTACAAAAAAAGGTTTTATCTGATATTAAATCTTCTAATACCCAGGCATGGGGGCATAGGCTATAATCACAGAAGTTTAATTCAAAAGGATCACAGAAGGCTGGAACTTGTATTCAAGCCCAGCCTTTGCAACCTAATAAGATCCTGTTCCCAAATGAAAAATTTAAGAAGACGAGGAATATAGCTCAGCACAAAAGCCTTGGGTTCATCCCAAGAATCAAAAGCAAAATCTTATCTAATTATTATTTACTTATATAAAGTACTGTTAATTATACATGCTAATTTGTACTACAATGAAAAATTAAAATATTTTATTTTGATTATTTGCATCAGTGACCAATATATAATTTTATACTGCTATCATAAAAATTACACACTTTTATAAGGCGTACACTCCTTAGGCCATAGCTATATAGGTCATCGATTCAGACTTGGCATAACTAGGCTTTTGTTTGGGGTCCCAGGAAGATTAAAATCAAGTTACACTTGACGACTTTCTCACATGAAGTTCAGTCTCTTCCGATTATTCCAGCTGTCAGTTGGATCCAGTTCTCTGCAATCACAGATGAACAGAGACCCATTTTCCTCGACGAGGTCCCGTTGCATTGTGACCTGTGAGCTGCTCCTTTCTTTCAGAGGCTGTAGGGTCCACACCTGTCATCTCAAGTGCTTTTCCTTGGTAGGAACATCCCACATGTAAAACCATGTCTGGGCACTGACCTACAACAGCCTGATTGGAAAGCCTCACACAGTTAGTGAAAGCCCGTGCCAGTTTTCTTCTCATCTTAAGGTCAACTGTTGTTATCTGAATCAAATCTATATAATTATCTTTCTGTGCAACATGGATCAGTGTTTAATTCAATACCTGGGAAATACATGAGTCTGAGATTTTGGTGACTGTAGAAGACTAAATAATTTTGGACTTCAAAAGATAAGAGTTTCAAAGTGAGATATTATTTGTGATAAGTATCAATGTAGATGTAATTAAAATACTGTGTGTTTGGAACACAAATTCCTAATACAAACTGTTAGAAAGTCTCCCCAGTGGGTTCCACCCATGTTGACTTCCTCTGTCTTCACATAGTCTTTGTGCTGCTCTTTCCTGATGGGGTTGAGACTTGGTGGGAACTTACTTACTTTCATTAGCTTCCAGACCTAGGAACTTTGCAGTTTTACCATGTCTAGAAAATTCAAGTCAGTTTAAAGTTTGTGATTTTTGTTTCCAACACAATTGTTTATTGCTAACATGTTTATATATATTGAATCTTTAAAATAATATATAAAGTTACCTTTTCAAACTGTCCCATAAATTAGCTCATTAAATTGCCTCAAGTTTACATATTTTAACAAGGCAACTCCACCTAACTCATGGGCTTGGCCACATTCAAGCTGTAGGGATGGACTGAAGCCGAGGCCTTCGAACATAATTCTATTTCACTTTTTAGTACATAATTGTTCTCAGATACAGATATCTAACTGACAAATTGAGTTGTTGGAGTGATTATTAGTAATTAAGTTACACATTTTAACTCCATTGATAGTGGCATTTATCCTCATTCATCTTGGTTTTGAGGCTTTTTTTTTTCCTTAGTTCAGTAGGTGGTTGAAAATCCTCAAACATTTCATGAAACTGTACATAATAGACATTTTTTTATTAAAGTTCATTGAAAAACAGACAGTGATATAAGGTCCCCAGAAACAAAATTTTATGAGATTTTAGCCAGTAATTATGGCACTGAGTGATATAAAATGCCATATATTTGCAAGGAGTTACAATTATTCATTTGCTTGAAAAAGTTTGAACTGACATGTTTGCTTGGCTATAATTTTTATTCATTCCCAGTATAACATTATAAAGCACCATCTCTTGTCACTTACTAGCCTTAAGGTTTGTGTTTTCATGCTTAATTTATTATTGACTTGTGGCTGCTTTTTCTTTCACAGCTGAAAAATGAAAGGAAAAAAAAAATAATGATTTACTTTTGCTGCCAAACAAGATGCTAGATGTTGTGAATGCCAGATTTATGGTTTATAGGGACCAGTATGCTTCTGATAAAATGTTTAACAGTGGCACAAATAAAGTTGAAAATGTTATAGTGCTTACATTCCACCACAAAATCATTAGGTTTTATCATTTAAAAGAATATATCACCTACACTTCTTGAACAGTAAACAAATGTCTGACAAGCTGAGAGCCCATGTGTAAAATATTTCATGTTTTCACAAGGAAAGATTCAGTGGTATAGAAGGAAAGTTCCTTGTCAAAACGTATCTGGGCATGCATTCATCTGCAGAAGCCCCTCGGTGGCATTCATTGTTATGACTGATTTGTCTAAGATTTTAAAAAAATGAAATATTTTCTAATTAGATACTTATCCATGGCTACAAAAATGCTACAATCTTTTCCAAGGAGATATGAAACCACTGTACCTGTGACTGGCCAAGATATGGATGAAAGAGAAAATTATGATTTGTCATTTCTAAAGAACTAAATGAATTTGGAAAACATATAAAAAACATTATAAAACTATGATTTAAATCTGAACAACTGTTTGGTAAATTGAGTATACATACATACATATATATATATATATATGTATATATATACATATATATGTATATATATACAATGTGGAATATTATTTCAAGCAATTCAGTGATTAAATAGAAGTCATTTATATCTTTGAATCAATATGCCCTAGCCCTTATGGGTTCTAAACTAATATGAAAAATACCTGCCTATTGCTTTGATTCCTTGCTATTTGTCAGTGTTGTATAATTACACTGTCTGAGATGCACTGTTTCGAGAAATGAGTCAGTTATAAACTGAATTTGATCTTTAAGCCTGACTCAGACAACATGACCTTCCACAGGGTGTCCTTAACTACCTTCAGTAAACCTTATGGAATTTTCTCCATGAAAATCTTCAACATGCTGAATTCCAACTCCCAGAGGCATTGCTCGACTATAGATGTGAATTCAGCAACCCAAGTTGGGTTCCTCTTCCGTGATTCCATAAAGCTTCAACATGTGGATGAAGTCTAAAGTGACAGTCTGGAGTCCCTTGTTCATAGTCTTGGGTGCCAGTATACCAATACTAGTTTGACCAACCAAGGACTGACAGACTGGTCCAGTTGGTGGACAGAGGTATCTTTTCCAAAGCAAGAAAAGAGCTGAAGAGTAAAAGTGGGAGAATGAGAAGGCAATCGGGAAAAGATAAGAGATATAGGGAGATATAGAGAGATATATAGAGATATATAATGGATTATATAGATATAGAGATTATATAGATTATATATAGAGATTATATAGAGATATATAATGGAGATATAGGGGTAAATAACAAGGGGAAAAATAATGTGACAGTAATACAGAAAAAGGGAAACAAAGATTATGTATATAGAGGGTGGGAGTTGCAAGGCAGGGAAAAAGGGGAAAAATGTGAATCAAGTCATGTCATATTCTAGTACAAGCTCTCAATATTGAATATTATGATAATGTCTATTCATAATTTACCAATAAAGATTTAAATTTAAAAAAAAAAGAATGAGAATGGAAAAGCTGACAGAGATGAAGATCCGACCCAGTGAAGTGGTCTTGTCAGAAAGAGAAAAGTATTGCCAGTTTGTTGGAAACAGGCTATTCACAAGCCACAGAGAAGGTAAATATCTGATCCAAAGGAAAAATTTCCAAAACTCAATAAAGTCTCACTCTGTAGGTCAGGGTGGCTTTGAACTCACTATATAACCCATCTTAGTCTCAAACTCACAGCAATCTTCCTGCCTCAGCTCCTGAGTGCTGGAACTACAGACATGCACCACCACATCAAGAAAAGCTACAAACAAAGAAGCACAGAACTGATCTTTTAAACTGAGCCTCAAGGATGGCTGGGTTTCATTCACCTCAACAGGAGTGACTCATTCAGTGTTGTGATCATGTACCAGCTGCTTTGGGGTCCAACTTAAGTATGTGACTCATGCAAGGAAATTTCATTGCAGGCTCCTGGTGTCAATAATACATTCTTTGAAAAAAATGAAAAGAAATGAATTTGACTGTACATTTAGGAATCTAATAACATCAGAATGTAACATTTGTGAATGTGTTTTATCCTTACCCATCCAGTTCTTTGAGTAGTTGATGAAATCTTAAATTATACCAGTAGCGAAATAAATATGACAGGGTTTATTATCACTTATCTTGAGACATCAGTGTGTTGTTTCATAAGAATGTGACCTACCTTGTCCTTAGTGCTGTAATTCTGCACGAAGCTGTAAACTCAACAAACATTTGTTCTACTTTAAAATATACCTGAAGATTAAGACTTTTTTCTAATTAAAGATGTTATAATAAATTATAACAAACTAGTATGTAACAAAGTTGCCATCCTTGAATTATTAATATTGCTTATGTATATAAAATGGCTTTTTCTAATAGACATCTATCAAAAAAATATACTTAGATGCAAATGTGCTAAATGGCTATTTAAATGAACACATTTTAGAGTTGTATATTGAGGTAGGTTGAATTAATACCAATCCAATTGTCTTCCTAGAGATTATCACCTGGAGCTACCAGGAAGTGCCATTGTGGGCCTAAAATTCATCAAAATATCTTTCTAGAGCATGACTGTTACAAAAAGTTTTGAGAGGAGAATGATGCATAGTAATTGGGGAGGAGGATACCAAGCCCCACTGAGACAGTCTCTCAGGACACAACATGATCTTAAAGTCCACCCAAGAGCTTTATTACTCAGCTGAGGGCCGTCCTTCCATGCGGAGGAAGGCAGAGGGGCACAGTTGTTAAAGGGAAAACCCACTACCCGCCCTCCGTCACCAGGTGGTTTCTATACAGTGGTGATTAGGTCATTCTACTGTTAAAGTGCAGAAGAGCGTCATTTCAGAAGCCAATAGCAACGGTTAAATCACTGGTTTCCATACAACAGTACATTCTAAAAACATACAGTCGACAGCTGTGCACAGTGGTTGGGCGGACAGTTCCCATAGAGACAAGTTCCGGGTTCACAGGGAGGTTACAGGATACAAGGTGGAGGCTTTTAGTAAAAGGGCTGATTCTGTCAAGTTGGGTCCCACAAGTACCTGGAATCAAACTTGGGCTCGGGAGCTCACAAGGTGGGTGGAGTGCCTCTAAGCCAAGTCTGACTTCTGAGTGCAGTGATTCGGAGACATAAATTTAAGATTTTCAGGTTTCTAAAATTTTATATCAATCATAATACTAAAATATCATTTTAAATACATGCAAAACTAAATATAAACTCTACTTGTTAGCAGAATGTACCAATAAAGATTTAAATTTAAAAAATAAATAAGTAGCATATTTAATAACTGAGTAGGAGACGAACCAAGCAATTTCAATTAGGAAGAATTTTTTCTTTAATTTGAAAGAAAAAACACTGTAATTTCTTTTATGTTCTTATATTTGTTCAATAATATTAGGTTTCATAACTTTTAGAAATAGCATACGCTTGTGTTTTGGTTTGTTCCTTTCAGTGAAGAAAAAAAAAAAAAAGAGCAAGAAGCTACCTTAATATCGCCATTGTTTGTATACGCAGAAAACCCATGGAGAATGGTATAGGTTGTCTTGCGAGTATGATACGCTCTTAACGTCTCAAAGATGCAAGCTTTGTGTTTCTAGAAATAAAACATCAGTTTGGCTTCAACCCTTCAGTTTGAACTGAAACTTTCTGTCATAGTCCACGTGTTTATCTCTAAAGTGTACCTGGGGGTCATTTCTCACCTGCTGTCTGAACCTACACCTCCACTGGGTTCTCTGTAGTCTGGCTAGAGGAGAACTTAGTGTCATTATGAGTAAAAGCCCTACTCTTTATTTTCATTTGAACTGTAAAATGCCCTTGACTATGAACTTATGTGACCACTAAAACTGAATACTGAATCCTATAGCTAAAAGATATTTCAACCCATGTAAATATTACCTAATTTGAAGACACATTTACAAAATATATTTAAATATTGTGTATTTCAGGTTCAGGTCAAGAAGTACTGTTAATAAAACCTACAAGTTTTCTTTGTTTGTTACTTGGAATCTAAAGTTACTCTTGTATGTCTACCTTGGTGAACCATTTTCCCATAATTCCACTGGAAAACTCTCTTACCCTTATTTTAGTAATTCCAGAAAGTGTTTCCAAGGCAGAACTCAGACATTCATGTTTGATTTAATTATATTTTTAAAAAACCACATTTTTCTCCTCCTTTTTCTCATCACTTCTTGAAGAGCCTGCTTTTATCGTCATTTGGAACTTCAAGTTTTAACTCTCAGTGGTTTGCTTAATGGTAACAACTGGTCTCTGATCAGTTTAAAGGCCTTAAATCTGTGCTACATAACACAAAATTAAAAATCCAGAATTTCAAAGCAGGTGTCCTGAATTCAAATCTCGTCTAAATTGCTTAATCTACTGTTTTCCTTGATGTTAACTGGGAAGATAGTAACAGTTTTAATTCATGGAGCTGGGTGATAAAAATGATCTATATTTTCTGTGGTTTAAATAATTTTTATGTTCTGTGGTTAGAACAATGCATAACATATACTATATTAGGCATGAAAATATTAGCTATAGGTACTATGAAAATACTAACCATGAAACATAACCTCTTTCACAAGAGTTTGCCATTTTTACTTTAAAGGGATTTCTGTCTGATTTCAACATCTAGTTTCAGATAAAGGAGCAAAGTAAGTCTTGTTTTCGTGGGTCACCAACTTCTTACCTGCTTTACAAGATAGGAATATGTGCAAACATTTTTTTTTGGTCTGTTTCCAACGATAATTTACAGCACTCCAGATATCACCCTTTATCTCCTTTTTTTTCCCTCTCAGCCAAACTTTTATAAAGGATGTGTAAGAAATTTCTACAATAATAACATTTCAAAAACCTGTACCTTAAAGATAGGACCTAAGTAGGACTTGGGGTACATTATTGCACTCTGAACAGAAAACCAATTGATCATACAAATTTCATTCCTTGGCTCCTTCTTCTCTTTTTCTTTTTTCCAACTCACCGTATAAGTTTAGGTACAGTAGTTTCTTCTCATCATCTATGAGATGAGCTCTCACTAGAATCTTATCTATACTTTTAGATACACTGAACTGCTGTTAACTTCCGGATCCAAACCTCCATCGTGGGCATTTCTTCTGGGCTCACATCTTCATATACTATTCAGGACCTTCTGTGTATAACAGATGCTTCGAGATAATACATTTAAAAATGATTTCAAGGACTCAAACATCCCCATTGACAGAGCTGAGAATGTTCTTACACAATCTATCTCAGTGCTTGCTTACATGATTAACACATTGTGCACTTTTCTAATTATCATAAGATACCCGGTGAATCAACCATTAAGAACATAAAATATACTTTATTACCAAACTCATTTTAAAGAAGAAATATTATAACCACACAGAAGCACTCTACACTCATTCTCATTTAGTTTACTACCCTTTCAAAAACAAAAGGAACCATTATCTCCAAACTGATATTTATGCTTTCAATGAATGTCTTTACACTTTACTAAATGAACATATATTCCTAAGCTATATAAATATTCTTTGTGCCATAAAACTGCATGAATAAGTGGCATCATATGCATTCTTTTATAAATTTCATTCAATACTTAAGTTTTCATATTTAGACATTATAGTGCACTTACTCAAGTTTACATATGTTAAAGGCTGTGCACTGTCTCCTACTTTGAATATTATCCATTTCATTTAGTTGTTCCTGATATTGAGATGAATCCCAACTTGTTTTTCTAACATAAATGCCGTTTCTATGATATTTGGGCATATACATCCTTCCATACACTCTAGAATTGCCCGGAGCATCAAACTAGGAAGAAAATTATCAGCTACATTAGGTATCAACCACTTAGAATTATTCATTTCCATCAGTATTCTAATCAAAGAAAAGTGTTCTCACATTTTCTCTATCCTTATCATTTGCTACTGATTGTTATTTTACCCTATTGTCTATATGATATATACATTCTTTACATAATATATACTATATATGTAGGATAGGCCTATATAATATACATATAGACCATTTTAGGGTCTTTCTTTTGGTACTGCAGATTAAACTCAGGACCTTGCCCTTGTGAGGCAGGCACCAGAACCACTGAGGTAAATCTCAAGCCCTTAACCCATTTATTTTTATGTTGCATATCTTCTGTTGATAATGATCTTCATCTTTCATATAATAATTTTTGAGTTTTCTCTCTTGTTCATTAAATCTATGTTGTCTCTGTTTTTCTAATGTGTTTCACTTTATCTGTACATACAAAGTGTGTTTCTTTTATTTTGGTAAGAATGTATCACTTTATTATGTTCTGAGTAATTTATGAATTCTACATGACTCTTTTTCTAATACTACTTTAACACTTTTTATACTTTATATGTGTCTTTGGTTTAAAATTTAATATTTTCTTAAAGCCTTTTAAAAGTATTTAACTTATAATATATAATAGAAGTTGGAAATATAATTTATAATATATAATAGAAGTTGGAAATAGTATACCCTATAAAACAAATTCTACCTGGTTTCTATTTTCATGAGTGTATTTTTAGTTATGTACAGCCTTACTCATTTGCTTGTATAAAACTTGGGGCTAACTTTGCATTACAATAGCAGGAAAAGTAATAGCAGAGACCCTGTGGACTACAAAACCCAAAACATTTACAGCCTTTGCCATGGAAAGTTCCCTGTTTCTATGTTTCTATGGCAATGTATTTTAATATCTGAATTTATTCAGGACTAATTTTGGTATTGGTTTTTCCCCTACTTTTCACCCTTGGTGGTTTGTTTTATTATATGTTTAGTGATAATATATTTCAAATTTATTAGCTTTGGTAGAAAATTGTAGAAATCTGAAAGGAAGAATATTACTATTCATTTGGGATTTATTTTTATTGTCTTCTTAATATACTCTAGAACCCTCCCCATGCGACTGTTTGCTGTTACTTTGTTGGCACAGTCTGGCGAAGTTTCATTCCTTGCTGTTCTGTTCCTATCTCATGCCATATGAGGTAGGAGGTCTCATTTCTAAAAGCCCAGGACGTTGTCCTCCATGCCTTGCTTGGTGGACAGCTGTCCACATTTGTGGTTGTAACTTAGATGCCTGGTGTGGTCCCAGCCCATTATTACAGTGCTGCTGTGAGCTCGCAGTGCCATTTCTCCTCTCTCTTTGCTGCTGTCTCCTGGAGATTCAGTCTAATTTGTTACACCCTCAAAAGTGCAATACTTCATGTCCTCCATCAAATGTATGGGTTTGTGTCAGAAAACTTTTAGCACATTCTGACCATAACACTGCCAATAATTAAAGTCATGGCCCAGTTTTTGCATCCAGATATCTGGGAATCATCCCAGATTCCCTCTCTGTAATCCCTACATAACTAAGGATTATAGAGCAATTGCCATAGTAATTGCTATAATTCCCGATCCCAAATTTCATCCAAATATTATTTTCTTCTCTGTGTTCATTGCCAGACTGCTGGTTTATTTCAGTCATCAATCTTTATCTGAAATACTACACTAGATTTTTAAGTGATCCCTTTCTAATCGTTAGCATCTCTCTTTGATAAATTCTCCAGACTGCAGCCAGGGTTTCCACACAGCAAACTCTTGAATGGTTTCCATTTTTCTTGGTGGCTGTTCCACTTTTTTCCTCAGTATTTGCTTCTTTTCCAGGCTCTTCATCTTTTATGTCTTGTTTAGACTTGGCTCTTCTTTCCAGTATAAACTATTTTCACTTTCTCTCGGGCTCTTACAGGACTTACTTTCTCTGCCTGGAGGAGCCTGAAGGATGTCTGTGCAAATGCTACCCACTGTTTTCAGTGGAAAGTAAACATCTATTTTTACATAAAATTGCCTCTGATAAATGATTTTACCACACAGTTTCCCATGCACAGCTTCTATAGCCTTCATATCTCTCCCACCTAAAATCTCACCGCAACTTGCTTCAGTATGAACACTTCGCTTCATAATGATTCGAGTTTTCATTCATAAACTTAGCAGGAGGAGGGAAACTTCACCTCTCTACCTTAGTAAGAAGGGCTATGAGAAACGAGCCAGGATCTAGTCATCAAGACAATGTAAATCTCAGGACTCAAGGAAGCACGGTCACCAAGGGAGTCACACTCGGAAGGAGACCAACGTGATGACACTTAGCCGCTCTGTCAGAGATGCAGTAACAGGTCCACTGCACCATAGTAACAGCTTGTCATCTGGCTGATGAACCACCACAAGTTTTCTCACATTTACGAACGTACTGTGCGTGTATGGTACCTCGCTTAGCTTTTAGTCCTTCACACTTTACACTCAGCGCATCCTGTGGGTTGTTTATGGCTACTGATTGTTTTGCTTAATGGTTATTTCTCATTTCTTAAAAATCATAAAATATATTGCATTTTACATACAAATTCATTGTCATATAAACACATAACATTCTTTAGGATAGAGTAAATGACAGTTTCAGCGAAGCACCTACTGTTTTTCCAGGCCTGATAGAAAGTAGAACATTGGGGTCAAAGGGTATAGCTTGGTGGCACAGTGCCTGCCTGGCAAGGGCAAGGCACTCAGACGGGTTCCTGGTACCAAGAAAAAAAGGACCAAAACAAACAAACAAACAAAAAATAGAGTACCAACTTACATTCATCAAGAATACAAGCTTTTCCCAAGATTTCTTTTATCTTCTACAATTTTCCCCTTCAAAACTTTTTCCTTTTTTATCTGACTTAATTGATTTTTGCAACCAAAAATATGGCAGTCAATTTTTGTTATTAACATATGCAGGATAAAAGTAGTTTTAAATTTTTTTTATTTTGGGTTCTTTATTTAAGTAGTATACTTGTGGTCCCTAATCTCCTCTGCAAGTATTTTGTTTTACCTCTAACATTAATCTATACTTCAACATTTGAATATTTTCCCTTTTCTCATTCGCCTGGCAATCTCCTGTCTTTAATCACCAATTTAATTTCAGGGAACTTATCCTAAGAATACATTTTCCAGGCATGTGTCAAATAACTTTCCCCAGTGTTCCACTTCTATGCATAATTTTTCTTCATGTCAAATATTTCAAGGAAATAAGCTAATGAATTAGGTGATCTGAATGTGTGCTTCATATAAAGGAAGCTCTTTAGTAATAAAGCTGTTTTAGCAAGTTTATAATAAGGTTCAAGACATATCTCGTACCCTACACTATATTTGTTATATTTTTTGATAAATTATTCAGCTGTACACTCCAGGGAGAAAAAACTACACAATAATGTAATCCTCATACAGACTGTAGCATTTAAAAAATGGCGATCACCACGTGTCAGGAACTGAGCAATGCCTGCTCCCCCTGAGAAGAGAAAAGTGCACAGGGGAAGGAAGATGGCTGGGCTTCTCATGGCAGCACAAGTCAGTCCTCTCAGATCTGCCTGATATTTTCTATGTTTTTTTTTTTTTTTTTTTTTTTGGTTGCAGTTCTCATTCAAAAGCTCTATGATATACAGACTAATAGCTTATTCAAACTGGGGAAAATGTTCTACAAAATGAGGATGATAATATTGGCCATCTGATAAAAGCCAGGAACATCCTGAGCAGTAATAAGATCACGTTTGCAAGTTTTGTGAGATCCGTGTGTGAACACAGTTATACAGAGAAGAAATTCTGCTTTGGTCTGAGAGACAAGCAGTGTCCGTGAGGACGCATAGAGTTTTGTGTGTTAGTGAAACTTGAAAGCAGGTGAGAAATCAGTCCAAAAATTGGAAAGAATATCAAGGAAATGTGGGCTGCTGGAGGGAACTGGGGTCAATCTAGAAACCAAGGAAGAGATGCTATTTAAATATTCCTTATTTTCTTATTTGCAGTCAAATTTTTACTTAAGATGCACTACAATGTCTTTGGGTAAATATGTATTAATGAGGAAGGGTACTTCTTGATTCTCTGAATTATCATTTACATCCTGGCCAAATAATTACTTCTTGAAAAGAAAAGTTCTTTCTCTTACAGAAAATAGATGACCACCAAGACACTAACTATATGTATTATTCTTTCCAGTTTCCCTATTGATTGATTACATCCTTACACATACATACCATAGGAAAAAAATCATAAATTAAGTTAATTCCAAGTTGTTCTCTGAAGCATTATTAGTTTGAGATGTCCTGTTGGGGGAAAAAAAACCAGTAAAACAAATTTACTAAAATTATTCTTATGCCTCAAATATATTTTCTTTTAGAGTATTTGCTTAATACTTAAGATGTTAACATTAAAGGTTTTGTTCTTCTACAACTTGTATCTGAAAATTATAGAAGTTTGAAAAGGCATAAAATAATAGTAGTCATTCAAGGAGAAAATCTTACAATACCATGAAAATTTAAGAACTAGGTTATTGGATATCAAGAAAGAAAAAAATTAAATTGATGAAATTAGGTTGAGGACAATGTTATATGTAGAAAACAACCCATTACAAATTTTCACGTTCTGTATGTTGGAGAAAGGTAAAATGTACATTTTTCTACTTAGTTTTGGTTATACTGTATTAGCATAAAAGATTTCAGATATTCATATTTGTAGCTTTGCATTGGAAGAATAAATGTGTTTGGTTAAAATAATGTATAAATACTCATTTTGTTTTGAACATATTAACTTAAAATTTAGCATAAGGAATTATAATAATTATTATTTGTGCACACATAGACACAGAGATAAATGTGAAGATAAAACAGCGTGTATTTATACATCAGAGAGGGCATGCATAAGCATAACATAAAGAAATTCACTTTGTTTTCTTATTATAAAATTGTGTTCATTATTCATGTAAGATGACTAATTAAAGCTATCTTAATAGTATTAAACTTTCTTATGCTCTGATGATATTTCAAACATTTTTGCCACTAATATGTTTAAACCCAAGAACAACATTCAGAATCTTTCAAAGGAAAAAATAAATTGAAAAACAAATCACTTCTCAAATTTTAAAATTCAAATTAGACAAGCAAGTAATTTGAGGGGTGAGTACTATGCCTATTTTCAGTGAGAGGCCTACTCAAACTCAGTTACTATCTAAAATGTTAATATTCAAATAATTTTTCCACAAAGCATCTTCAATGCATAGTAGTTAATATGGTAACTGTATCTAGTACATTAAGTGCAATATGTCAAAAATTAACTCAGCTCCTGGAATACTGAAAAGGAGATCACGCTTCTTCTGTAGTAAAAGCTCTGTTTTCTAATTGTCTGCGTCTTTTGAAGTTTATTTTTTTTAATTGAAATCTTTATTGGTACATTACATATACACATCATGATCGCACTCAACAATGAGAATTTGTACCAGTATGTGACACAACTTAATTCTCATTTTTTCCCATAGCCCTACACATTCTATCACCCCCACCCTCTATATACATAAACTTTGTTTCCTTTCTTCTTATCACACACTGGCTTCACTTTTTACATCTCAAAAGGATGCTGTGGGCTTAAAAACCTTACCACATTGGTATTAGGATCAGAGATCCAGGCTTTAGTTGGAGTTTTTAAAATTTAAATCTCTATGTTTTTCTTTAGTTCAGAGATAAAACAACATCTTTCAGACAGTTATGAGACCATTAAAGAAACCTAGGAAGTTGAATGTTCTTAATAAAAGATCATATCCAAATATATATCACAGTTCCATTACTAACCACAGTTTTAAACAAAATCTTTTGTGAATGTTCAAGATTAAAAACAGCTTAAATATGAAGCAGTGATAGCAGAACTGGACTCTCCAGCACTCTGTCAGCCCTCCAGGTCTTGAACTCCAAAGTGTCATAAAACCTTGCAAAACCCAACACCATTTGTAGAAAAAACCTCACACTACTTTTTTTTTAAATCTTTACTGTAGCCTATTATGCCCCATGCTTCTATTTGTGAAGTCCATGTAAATATTTCCTAAGATATATTATTGCTTAACTTTATCCTAAACCCAAAGATACTAAAATTTACTGTCTGGTTGCTAACCCACATATACTGTTTACCAAATAGTAAGCTGACCTCAAAAGATTTAAGGCTTTTCTATGATAGTATAGTTTGCTTGGTTGATACGATGTGAAAAGATCTAGAAATTATAGTATTTACTTCTGTGCTGTGTTTTTAAATATAGCTTTCCTTTGGGTAATTTAAGACAAGTCTAAGAGCCTTTCTTTAGATTAACATAGCTTATATCTTGTTTCTATTCATCAACTCAATTTCTGATCTACACTCAGGACTTTATAAACTGACAGCACCTTTAAATCAAACACATTACTGTGCACATACACAAAGCTAGTAGAACTGCTCCAGCCCATGTACTTGGAGTTCTAGTCCTCACTTTGGAGCAGCACCTGAAGCTGTGTGTTGTAGACCACTGATTGCATTATACTGTAATATTTGACACCATTTCTCAAGTCAGCAGTGCAAATTCAGACTGAGGAGGAATACCAGGGTCCTCCTTTGATTAGACTGGTATGGTTCACACACCTAAGGTTCCTTTGATAGTATACCTCTACATGCAAACTCCCAGACCTTTCATAATAAACCCCTATATTATCAGACATCGCCTTGAGTATTACTCACATTGGAATACAGAGTTAACCAATAGGTTTCTGAATTTCTGTATTACATATGTTTCTGAGTACTTTTTTTTTTTTAAATTGATGTCATGGTGTGTGTTTCGATCTAGAGCATTTTTCAGAAGCCATCACTGACATTTCCGTGCCTTGTACAGACACTTGTCTCCCCAGTTCTCATGTTGTTGACCCTTAGTTGAGACACCATGAGCTAAGTACTCAGGCCTGAATCCTGGTGAAATCACCATCCCATTTGATACTCTACTTCTCATTCCAAATTGTTGTGCTTTGGAATTGTACTTGGTCCGGGGATATAGCTCAGTGGTTCCGGCGTCTGTCTTGCAAGCGCAAGGGCCCGAGTTTGATCCCCGGTAACCACATAACAATACTGGGTGTGGAGACTCACCCCCACAGCAATCAGTACTACATACCACAGTGCCAGATGTGGTGGCTCACACCTGTGATCCCAGCACTCGGGAGGCAGAGGCAGGAGGATTGCTGTGATGTGAGTTTGAGGCTGATCTCAGGGCCAGCCTGAACTACAAAGCGAGACCCTATCAAAAAAAAAAAAAAAAGAGTTGTGTTTGGCTGCATATTTTAGATAACTTAATTTGTCTTACCTTATATATATCTCTCTCTTAAATAAACAAAACTCAGGTGATGTAGATGCTATAGTGTGTAATCAAGAGTCCTTCTGTCTCTCAGTTCTCTTTGAACTGGTGTCTCTTCTCAGCTTGTCACAATAGAGTTGTATCCTGTCCCAATGACTTTAGGGAGAGGGAACAGTAATCTCTTATCCTCTCTAAACAGTTTTTGATATGTGCATATTGAATTGGATGATTGTATCACTCACTGGGATCACTCAAATCCAAACATCACATACAAGTGCAAATTTGCAATGATGATTGTGATCCTCAGTTTCACCTAAAATGTATCAGTAAACTTAATGAATTAAAAAATAAAGTAACTTAATAGTGAAAAAAGTTAGACTGAGGAGAAGAGAGGTGGTTCACTACTTGGAAGTTGAAGGTGAAATAGAAATCATAAAGTTCCCAGGTTTGACATGTATGTTCCCACGTATGTCTTAAAATTGGGAGCCAGGTGTGGTGGAGGAGGCCTTTATTTGCCACACACAAGAGGCTAAGGTGAGAGGATCACTGTGAGTTTGGGGACAACCTGATTTCCCGACAGAGAAAGACTCTCCCCCAAAAAACAAAGTGAAATAAAAATTGTGAGGTACACACTAATTGGTGCCACCCTGTCCATGCCTTTGCCAACCCAGTACCTTTACTTCCAACCAATTATTAGCCAAGAAAAGACACTGAAAGCCTGTAGGTCCTCTCCACTCTGACAGCTTCATGAGCATGGATTCCAGATTTCTGTGTGAGTTCATCCTGCTGCGTGCTGTTAGTGGTAATGAATGGCCTGCTGTCCATGCTCCTGTTCTTCTACACAAACGGAGACTTTCCTAGAATCTCACATGACTATAAGTTGAGGTCTGATGATATATTTTTTCTCTCTAGTACTCATAGTAATTTGTTTGTTTTTCTTTTTTTAGACAGGGTCTCACTTTTGTAGTTCAGGCTGGCCCTGAGTTCAGCCTTGAACTCATAGCAAAATAATCCAAAAGAATTTTAAAAGCACAAAACTTTTATTTATTTTTATTGACAGAAACTAGGAGAAGATGTATGTTCAGGGATCATATGGAAGTTGAGGAAGCATAACAAGTGTAAACAAGTAAAAGCAAACAAATAGTATTAAATCAAAACACAAAACTTTCTCATAGTGTGCAACAAATGGAGAAATGATCTAGGATATTTATTAAAATATAATTTTATCAATGTTATGTGATTTTATCTCTTTTAGTTACCTCGCAAGTAAAATAGGAACTGCAGAATTATAATACTGTGTGCCAGATCACAATATGCTAAAATGGGATGATTTTTAAAAAATTATTTGTAGTTTGTGTTAGCAGTTTCTAGGATATAAGTTTTACATTATTGTTTACACATAATGCATGCCTATTTGAAAAATTTAATAAATTCACACAACTAGATCAACTAGAACAAATTTTTGGAAGTGCAAATTAATAAATAACAGTTAAACATTGTGAAATAATTTTTCTCTAAACTTTCAATACATTAGCAGCATGTTAAAGCATTAGGAAATCTCTTGGGTATCATTTTTCCAAACCTCTTTTTATTTCTTGCATTTGGTTCATTTCTTATTGCACTATCACAGGAACAGGTGCTAATTAAATAGGATTAAACGAATGGCAGTAATTCAGTAAGTCACTGACAGGTAATAACAAAGGAGTAGGTATCTTTCAATATATTTTCCTCAGTTCTGTCTCAAAGCTCCAAGGAAATACTACCATATTTCATACGTATATATAACAAATGGATGAAAGAAACATAAATTTGAATCACTGAATCTAAAATTAATCACTTTATATTATGAATCATTAAGCCTAACATGAAGTGTTCAATTAATGCAAAGTCAAAGTTGATTGCGTATTTCTAACTTGCCTGTAGAATATAAAATCTGGAAAGTGAAAAGAAATCAGTTATTGTTCTAATTCATTTAAACAATTTAAAAAATTTAAAATATGATTACTACTTGAGAAAATTTATTTCAAGACTCCATAATAAATATTTGTACCATTCATTTGGGGTCTTTTTGCACTTTAGTTCAATTGTTTCTAAATGCATAATTTTTTTGCATTCAAAAAGTATCAACTGAAGCTATTTATTTTTAAGTATTCCTTTGATAAAATTCATTAGAAGAGCATGCCTAAAATGTATAAGTTTTTTTGTTTGTTTGTTTTTTTGTTTTTTTGTTTTTTTGAGACAGAGTCTTGCTCTGTAGTTCAGGCTGGCCCTGAGCTCACTATGTAGCCCAGGGGAGCCTGGAACTCACAACAATCCCCCTGCCTCTGCCTCCTGAGTGCTAGGGTGAAAGGCTGGAGCCACCATGCTCAGCGCTGCGGTATGTGGTACTGATTGCTGCTGGGCATGGGTCTCCACACCTGTCATTGTTGTATGTGGTCCCCGAGGATCGAACCCAGGCCCTTGCACTTGCCAGGCAGGTGCTGGAACCACTAAGCTAAATCTCTGGCCCTGAAAATTCTTATTAATGCACATTGAAATTATTATTAATGCACAGTGTGTAATGCACACAAATAAAGCATTACAAAATTATTCACCAACACTTACATTTCTTTCCAGTGGCACAAGCTTTCCAGGAGTTGACTAAAAAGTCAAGTTTGTTCAATTTTCACATTTATAAGTGAATCTATGTATTATGTGTTATCTTACCGAGCAATATAGTCATAAGTTTGCAATAAATGAACCCATCAATTCCGATGGGTTTGCGTTATGATTTTTCTACAAATTGAGGAATCATTAAAGATCTCTTTAATGGAGGAATTGCTTACAAAAATCAGTATATTGACCTCGGGGCCATTATAATGACTGAGAAGTGTTTGAAGAACATGATACAAAAGAAAAATTAGAAAGATGTAGAAAAAGCTGATAAATACAGTGTGTTCAACTTCCTGTACAGCAAAGTCCACACTGGACACAAATGTCTCAAGAAATAATTATAAATTCCAAGAAAACAAGTCACGTATAAAGAAATGAGGGCACCATAAAGAGCAAACCAATTCTTGAGGAGAGCCTGAAATTGTGTATGAGTGTGGGGATGACATTAAGAACCCATTTTATACTATCAGGAAAAAATGGAAAGACAAGTAAATATCAACTAGGGGAACTAATGTAAATCCGAAAACATTTCCAAGCTTATAAAACTGAGACAAGAGCTTAGGACAACCTCACTAACTGGAAACTACTTCAAAGACAAAATCAAATGTGAAGGACTAAGAGCTGAAATCTCATATACAGACTGCAGAAATCTTGTTTGTGCTACCATAGTCACTTTGGAAAAGAATCTAGTAATTTTAATATATATAAGCACATACCTATTCTTTAGCAGTTTCCTTACCAAGTATGCATGCAGTAGAAATGAAACATATGTCTGCAAAATTTTTATTTCATTCCCATAATAATCATAACAATTATATACTGGAAATCACACCAACCATTGATAAGGGAATGAATTTTTTTTTCCATAGAACAGATACTTGATATATTCAGTGACACAGAAGAATCTCCTCACTAGGCTGAATAAAAACAGCACACTCACAGAAAGAGTGCCTAGTGAATAGTGAATAGTACCAAAGGTAAAATGAATATAGTGGTTAAAAATTGAAGCATTAAAACATCTGACAAATGGGAGTGAGGATTCCTTGCCTTCTGTGTTTGTGAGCTTAATAACTCCCTTTCTGCACACACCAACACCACCAGCAGCAGCACTGAAAGTATGCGAAACACATGACACACTCAGCACAGAGGAAACATTATGCTTGCATCTCTGAAATGAGATTGACTGAAGGCAGACATATTACATAAAAAGCAATCTAATAAGATTTAGTGCAGAATACAGGTGTCTGACATAGTTATTCAGTATAAATTTATTTAAATTTTCTACACCGATAAACAGTCTAAATAAAATATTCAAATTAATTAATCAATGAGTTGGTAAATCAGGGTGGTAGTGTCACTAAGTTTATCCTTTCTTAATTTTTGCTAGTTAGTGACCAATTATTAACCATTATTTGGAATATTTAGTTAATGCAAAAATCTGTGCTGTTATCACATACACAGACACACATACATACATCTAGTGAAAGAAAAAGAAGCCAAATTGATCATGCAACTAGAATACTGGAAATACTGTATAATTTCTATCTATAACTACACAGCCTATAACTGTAAATACAATCAGGATATCTCAAAATGTGTTAGAAATGCTGAGAATTTTCAAAAGAGAATGAAATGAGTTATTAGGTGATACTATGTTGATGCATTTTCTAAATAAAAAATTATATTTTAAAAATAGTTATGAATAACAGTGTCAAGAACAAAAATAAGAAGGTGGGTAAAGTTTATATCAATAGATGAAGGTAAAAAGAAATGACAAGTTAGTTCAAGAACATGCTGTCTGGTTAATGTCATTTTGATATCTGCAAAGATGTCTACCATTGCCAAGAAATTTCCAAAAGAAAAATAAGGACCATGCTGTGAGTTTAAAACATTGCATTATACATCACATATATGAGTAGTTGTTGAATATTTCAAATGAGTGAGATCATGAGAAGAAATAAGTATTAACAAAGGAAGAAAAAAATGGCTAGTGGGGTAGGAAGAGCAGAAACAGAAATGGAAAAGGAGAAGCAATTGCAAGAAATGTAACTGCAGCTAGAGTGTAATGGAGTGATAAATTTCTATTATGTAAAATAATGGCATTTTTAATGTGTTTAAAAGTGCTCAAAGTAGGACAATATATCACCAAAATGATAGCGAGTTTTTATCTTAGATCAATTACATGAAGAATAACATTTGCCTATTTATACAAGATTCTGTTTCAGGAACCAAGAATATGAGGATAAAACATCAAAAGAATCCCAAACTAGAATAAAATACAAGTTTTATATCCCAAATATGAGAATTTAAATCCCCAGCACCTTAAAGAGAATTTCTAAAATTTAATTCAGTCTTTATTGGAAAAAGAAAGCTTAATATTTTAAGCAAATATACTACTTTAAGACCATTATTATTGGCAAATAATCCGTTTCCTTTGTTGAAGGTAAATGTATAGAGTTTCTATATCACTATTCTTAACTCTGCCCCAATAGATATTTCCTTTAAAATACAGATTATAATTCTAATTTTATTCTTCTAAAATTAAATTGAGAACAAAGAAAGACTACCAATATCTGTTGGAATATTTAAAATAGTAATGATGCCATTCATGCCAATGGATATAATAGAGAAAAAAGTTATGTCATAACTGAATTATATACAGATTAAATTTTCAGTCATCGTGCTCCTAGAAGACAAATTGACACACATCTGTCCACAGCCATGCTTGGTGAGAATTAACATCGCACGTAATCTCAACAGAAACTGGACACTAGAACTAGAACTGGTAATGAGTTCATCACAGGACAGATGAGGCTTTTTCTGTGTACTTTAAGAGAAAAAAGGGAGACAGACTCTAAGTAGTAATAACATTTCAGATCAAGTTGAATGTTTTCAGAAATTAGAAAACAGGAAATATGCTTTCACAAATGATTGCTCAAAAGAATGATCACAGGATCCTGGACATGACTGTGTAGCACACAAGAGACAATGTAACAGATCTATCTTTAATTCCAGCCACCTGGGAGGATATTGTCCAACCACAGTTTATTAAAAAAATTGTCAAAAATAATTTTATTTATATCCCATAAAGTTCTGGAATAAGATATATGCTTTTCAACAGACAATAGACATGTTTATACCCACTAAAATGGATCATTAACCAGCCAGACAAAAATGAAAGTTCTGTTAACACATGCAACAATACTGATGAATCTCAAAGACATACTGAATGAGGAAAATGAGACACAAAGGATTCTAAAACAGCCAAACTGATTAGTGGGGACAGGAAGCAGATCATTTTTCGCTCAGATCAAGGTAGGAATGAGAGTTACTAAGAGAAAAGCGTAGAATTTTTTTTGAGTCAAGTGGAATGTTCTGCATCTTGATCATATTTACACAACTTGTACATTCATCATATTAACTGAGCCAGGCAAATGGATAAAATTTATACCAAATTTTATTTAAACAACACTGATTAAATTTTTAAAATCAATATGAATATGAGTACACTTGTCTACATTACCCACCCACACTAAATTATTGATTTTAATTTTATATTTAATCTTGCAGTTTATTTTCTTTGTAACACATGATTTTAATATAATTTTTCAAGATTTTAAATTTTATGATCATTAAAAATAATTAGATTCTCCAACTGTAAGTAAATCAAACCTTCCAAGTGTAAAATACAAATTGGGTTATGCTCAACAAGTGGATTGCTTGATAAAGTTTAATGCACTGAAATCATGTGGTTAGGTGGAAGAGTTTACATGAAGTTTGAGAGCAGGTGAGTCTAATTTTCCACAGCTAAAGTCAGAACAAAGGTTCTTTCTGAGGATGGGTTAGTAACTGATAAAGGAAGGAGAGAGACACTGCCACACTGGATATACTTCTTTTCTTAGTGGCACTCCATTATTGAATGAATGTGAACAAACGCAAAACATCATCCAACTGTATGTCTAATATTTGTTGTCTTTTATATACATCTCCATGACTTCAGTATAGCAATAAAACCAGAAACATGACTATAATAACTGTGACTCTCTCCATACTCTTTGGTTGTTCTTCATGAATGTTGTTTTGATTTTTTCAGTAGTCTTAGGATTGATTTCAAAGATGATTGCAGTTGTGTTTGTTCTGTACACTTGCTTGTGGGCTTGTTTTTGTTTGTTTGTTTGTTTGCTTGTTTGTTTTGTTTTATGTTGATATCAATAAAGCCCAAGTACCAGCTTTAAAATAAATCCTCCCAACACGGAGCAAATATCATTGTTATTTGGCCCAACTGAAAGGTCCCATTTTCTAATTTTTGTGATACAGAAATGCACCTTGGTGAGCAAGGTAGACATTTGTTGCCATAGATTTATACAGTCATGGTAGAGTTCCTGAGGCAAAATACTTTGTCAGTGTAGCTGGAAACAATGTCTAATTCACCCATATTTTCATAAGCTTTAAAACTCACAGTTTTCAAGTAGAGAAAGGTGATGTCTGTCTAAATGCTCCTTCCACTGCTCAGAGAAAGCCTAAGTGGCTTTTTGATGCTTCATCTTCGGAGGACAAAGAGCAATGGGATGACTTTGATAGAGTTCTTAGGCGATGTGCTGATTGCCTTCTTCTCTTAGCATCAAATAAGACTCTTGTTCATGAAAAAAATAGCTTCTGCCACACAGTCAAATGGTGTGGACTCTCCTAAATCCTTTGTTCAACCTTCCAGGAAGTAGCGCTAACTTTGATAGGAAGCCTTAAAAACAGAAACTTCTTTATAAATAATTACATGCCAGTCACATGCAGTAAAAATAAAGAAAGGCTTCTCATGCTCTAGTTATACATGTATATGGACTTCTCATTTCTAACTTCATGTGTTGCAGCAGAAGACTTATCATCTATGAATGACTGCTGGGAAGATTTTGAGAAATCCTGCTAAAACTGTGTACTGAGATATATTTAAATATCAACACATATGGGAACTATGTGCAACGGTTTGTGATACTTCATAAGAGAATGTTTGCTTTTTTGAAATTGCCTAATCTCTTGAGATTTATTTCATATTATGAAAGACAGCTACTAATCTTTTTTCAATGCAGTATGTTTGCCATACTATGTAAAGTAATGTAATTATACGTTTATATTTTTATCAGCCTTCATTTCCCAAAAACATGATAATAATGGATCGAAATCAGGATAATTAGGTGTCATAAAAACACCATAGATTATAAAACTAATTATAATACTTCAATGAATTCAAACAGGTCAAAGAAATACATCTGCTTTATACATATTAAGAAGTTAAATATATTAAATATGTAACTTACAGAAATTTGAACAGTCTCATTTTCTTTTTGTTCTTCTCCTCCCTCTTAATGATTTGTCTGATATGAAACTTTGCATTACCACTACCAAGAACATGAGCATAAGTCTGTGTCATCAGGAAAAAGGGACTATTTACTTTGTTCTTTATAGTCTGAAATGTAATTTGGTTCTGGCATGTGATTGAAAACTAGAAATTCAGAGAATAGTATCCTCTGTCTTCTGGAGCACTGGAATAAACCGTTCCCTTTGACTACATCTATAAACTCTCCTCCTGCCGAGCTTGACCTGTGTCTTCTTCTGACCCTGTGGGGATCGGCAGCTCCTGCTGGGCTGGGCTCTGTGGAATCATCACCCCATGGCTGCCCTCTGGGCTCTCCTGGTGAATTTGCTGTGCGTACCGCGCCCTGATCTCTCTACTGCATCTGCTAGCATGTGATTTGTTTTGCTGACAGTATCTGATATACAGATTGCATTTTCCTCACATGTAGTAGCAATCTCATTTTTATATTTTTAATCACTCTTCCTTTTAGGCTAAATTGCAGAAAAAAGAGAATTATGTTGGATCTTTTCCATTTTGTGTTCTGGTACTTATCACAGGTTTTCTCTTATAGATAATTGTTGAAAAAAGACAAGAAAGAAAACAACAGAGGATATATTCAGAAGAAAGAAAAGAAGGCACTTCAAAGTTTTTTTCTCAATGACAAATAGTGTACTTATGTTTGTATTTCAAGAAAAAAGTGCATTCCCCTTAAAAAGAAGCAAGAATTGAGCTTCAGGCTTAGCTGGAATGTGACAAACTACACCTTGTCTGATAGCATTAAAGTTCTGATTAAAAGGCAAAGTTGAAAATGTAAGTTTCCAGTACTATAAAAGTACATTTTATGAATTATGCAGAAAATAATTTCAGACATTTATCTTCACTTTTTTAAGAATAAGAGCATTTTACTGAGAAAGGAAGCTCCTGTCTACAAAAGACAGAAAGAGGGGCAGAAAGTGGGTTTCCCTTATCTTTATTTTTTAAAAGTTGAATAATTTGCAACTTGAGTGTTTTGGCTGTTTTGGTTTTTTTGCCTCTTTTAAGGAGGTATTTATGTTTTTATTTTTTTCTCCAAGGAAGCTTGAAGAGAGCTATGCCTGAGGACACACAGCATCCATCCACTGTAGTTCACCCATCAGTGCCGGATCTTTCCGGTTGATGTCGAAAGTCTTTCAACTTTATCTATGGTTTCTACCATCTCCAGACACAAACTTCCAAGGCCTTACATGAACTCTGAATTAGGAATTGAGCTCAGGGGGAGATGGGATGGGAAGTGCCAAGGTAGCTGGAATAACTTGCTATGGCTAGGATGTGACTAAACTGCTAAATCCAGATCCTGAATATTGCAGAGATCAAAGTTTCCTACCTGAGCCTGTTCTACCATAAGATCTGCTTTTTTTATTTTTAAAAAAACAGAAACAAAGTAAATGGAACAGAGTTTGTCTGAGCACAGAAAAATGAGTCATGATTTAGACAGCCCTCAGAATTGCAGGAATCCAGAGAGTTCAACCCAGCACCAGGAGAGGTGAGTTTTCACAGACTGACACAGAAGTAGAGAAACCAACAGACCAAAGTTCTGGGATTTTGGTGCATTTATCCAAGGGTGAGCAGCTGGCTGTCTTTGGCTGGATGTATAAGGCTGCTTGTGGCTAAATAAGATCCAGTTGAGGTCATAAAACATATTATTATTTTCACTTGTTTATTTATATTCTAAATGACATTGTAATTGTTACATAGGAACTCAAGGTACAGATGGGACCTGAAGGTAATAGCCTCCTGCTTACTTAATTTAACAGATAGGAAAGTTGAACTTGGAATCTGCTTCTTCAATCCTACCAATAAATTCTAACTATCAAGTTCCCTGCACTTAATCTATTATTTCTGATGCAGAACTCAGCCATCTCTAAATGGAACATTTTCACTGTTATCTCAACACTATGAAAGTAAGCTAAATTTTGCATCCACATTCAGTAGGAAGAAATGAAAGCATGTTTATAATAATGCACAAACATAAGGTCCGAGTTTTCTCATATTTTATTGTGAGAGATACATGTAGGGAAGGTATTCATCCAACCCAGATTTGAAATCTATCCAGTCACTTGGCTCTACATTAATAATTAATAATAGAACAGATTAACAAAATCACCCCTGTTCTCAATGTACTATTGTATACAAAGGAATTATCTACAGGTGCACTTATGGCCAGCCTTAGTGACTGTTACTTAGATTTTTAGACTCTTAAGAGAGTCTAAATGTTACCAAATCGTAACTGGAAATTTATGCTGCACTCGCCATCACAATGTTTAAGATCACTTACCTTCCTACAGCTCAAAAAATGATTGCCCTCAGAGACAATTTTTAGGCTGATGTGCAAGGAGAGTTGTATTTTACCTGAGTGTGTGAGGAGGAGGAAGGACAGATGGAAAACCAGGCAGCCCTCACAGGCACAAATCTGAGTCCCCAGCAATGGGGTGCAGATCAGGAGGTGAACTTGATCCACCCTTGTTGAAAGACAGAAACTGTGCCGGGGATTTAGCTCAGTGTTTCCGGAGCCTGTCTTGCAAGTGCAAGGACCTGGGTTCGATCCTCAGTAAGCACATACAATACTGAGCATGGAGACTCACCCCAGCAGCAACCAGTACCACACACCACAGTGCTGGGCGTGGTGGCTCACGCCTGTAATACCAGCACTCGGGAGGCAGAGGCAGGAGGATTGCTGTGATGTGAGTTTGAGGCTGAGCTCAGGACCAGCCTGAACTACAAAGCGAGACCTTGTCTCAAAAAACCAAAAACAAAACAAAACAAAACAAAAGAAACTGGGGAGCCTGAACAAAGTTGAAGGTCAGAGTGGTTGGGCAAGACTATGCTGCCACACACACACACACACACACACACACATTTCTTTGAGTTTTATGTCATAAGGAGCAAATGTATAAGCTACTTTAAACAGAAAAGAAGCATGGGTAGCCTGTAGAGAGCATTTTGATACTAAGCACACTTTGGATGAAATGGGAAATGAGTTTTCTTTACTTTACCTCCATTCGTTCTATCTCCACCTCAATCACCTTTTCCATGTACATTTTCTGTGGTTTTGTTTTAATGTTCACCCACCCTCTGGCTTTTATCACCTTCTGCTTAATACTCACTTTTGAATCGAAGGTTTATTTAACATCCACTTGACTGCTCCCTGACTTCTCATTGTGTGAATGATTTTTCAGCCTTGTCCTACTTATCTTTCATGACATTTTTCATTTGTATCTATCTGTATCACACTTCTTATCATATTAGCCACAATGAAAACAAATGCAGATGTTTTTTCTGGTCTGTGGATTAGCTGATTAAGAATTTCTCAGAGATAAAAGGAAGGAATCTTGAGTTTAACGCGGGGGATAATATGGACCATAAAATGCCCTTAACAATGTACACAACAATAATTTACTGTTTTACCAGGTGTAACTAACTACTATGATTTTAAACCATGGTCTGAATTGTTCTCCTCATTGCTAAGAAGCAGATACTCTTATGTGACCTTATTATAGCTTTGCTATGCAGTCTCAGGAAACTTTTCAACAGATTCTAGAGGACATAATCTTGTTAGTCATTAGTCAATGTAAGGGACTACCAGGCAGCCTTATCAGAAACAGAATTAAGTTCAATAAATCCTAAATGAAAATTTTGTATTATTATTTCACAAATAATTCAGTTATTATATTTCCATAGGTAGTTAATCCAGGGTAAAAATATGCAGGTATTTACATTGATCCACTTGTAATAAAGCAATATTTACTTATTTATTTATATTTGGCTGCTTCCATTTGAATAGCTGAAACATAAAATATTCTTAAGCTTAATAAAATTTGCCCACTTGAAATGAGGAGACTTTTCTCATTACTTCCATAAATAATACAAAATTAATCAACAAGGAAAGAAAAAAGTAGGAAGAAAGTGTTCATTTACACAGTGAATTCCAGGTTTTTCAAAGTCAAGATAGAAGTGTTATCTGTTAAATAATTAATGACTTCAACAGTATAGAAGTCTAAAGGGCAGAGAAAAATAAAAAAATGCAAAATAGCTGATGCTTCTAAAATATAAATTTAAGAAATTAGCATAGCATGTAGCAAAATTTGAATGCACCAGCTGATGCAGAAGACTGAGGTATAGCTGTCCCCCAAACTAACCACTTGTTTCCAGAGAACAATCCATGAGTCACTTCATGAACTTACAATTCCATTAAGGGCTTCAAATCTAAAATATTTCTGCTTTAAGAAGAAATACAAGTAACCTTTTCATGTAATGATCCAGTATCATTTATAACATGCAATCAAATAAATGAAATAGCCTATATAAGTACACTGTGGTCATTCTTACAAAACTTTTTTTCTTAACTTTTGAAACAAGATCTTTCTAAGTTGCTAAATTCCCCAGGCTGGGTTGGAACTTCCAGTGCTCTTGTCTCAGTCTGGCAGAGCTCGAATTACTGGTACACCGCCACAGCCCACTCTACTGATTTTCTAATGCAGGTAATTATTATATAAAAAGAACGTCAAATACAATGAAATTCAGGACCTAAACTATAAGACTAACTAAACATAGAATAAGTAGAATTTTCCAATTCCCTATTTTTGTCTTTGAAAAAAGGTGAGAAGAATATTAAGACAGATGATACATAAATGATATATAATTATATAGCAATAATAGTTTAAATAGCTCTATCATTATTATAAATGCATTAACCTTAGAAAATCTGTCATTATGTAAATTGTAGATCTGTGGTATAAAATTATATTTTAAAAATAACAAAACAGTACATGCTCTGACACTCAGATACATGCCCAGGCCCTTTTATGTATTTTAAGTATAACGTGACCACTGTATGAATTCTAGAGGCAGAAGGCACTTATGTCTTAGACTTCATGTGTGAGCAAACAGAATTTATGTGTCTGCTTGGTAAAATTATATCAGGGGAATTAGCAGTGTTGTTTGCTTTCTTATCTGACTAACATTGATATCAATAAGTAATTCTGAAACAATCACTTTGCATATTTTTGGAAAATGAGGCGGTACTGAACATCTAAAGACACAAGCTCTTTGTGTGTTATTTTGTAGGAAGAAAAAGGTGATAAGTTGTGTTTCCTGGTGGAAATATATTCTAGCTACCTTTAATTTTTCTGTTTTTTTTT
>PVIR01007215.1:0-62088 GCA_004026965.1 Petromus typicus
ATACTGGGTGTGGAGACCCACACCCAGCAGCAACCAGTACCACATACCACAGTGCTGGGCGTGGTGGCTCACGCCTGTAATCCCAGCACTCGGGAGGCAGAGGCAGGAGGATTGTGATGTGAGTTGGAGGCTGAGCTCAGGGCCAGCCTGAACCACAAAGTGAGACCCTGTCTCAAAAAACCTAAAAAAAAAAAAAAAATTAAAAAAAAAATAAAAAGGCAGACTTGTGAAACCATTATGATGTGTCCTCCTCTATTTTATTCATCAAATGTGGCACTGTGCAACTTTGTTCCTTCCTAAAGTCAAAATTACCACAAAAAGACTTCCGCAAAGAGGGCAGAGCAGTGTGTATCAAAGATAGACTCTCTTTGCAATTTACCATTTCCAAACCAGAATACAGTAACTGAAGGGGAAAAAAGTGGGGAAGAGAAGTGGTCCCCAAGACTCAGGAATGATCTGAGGCAAGAAACACAGAAAGCAAAAAGAGAAAGAAAAAAAAAAAGGGGTAAGGAAAGTACAGGCATCTCTACTCACACCAGAACTCTTGGTGGTGGGGGAGGGGGCTACCAAACCTGTGGAGGACTGGTAACTTCTGATACCCCACAAATTTCTGTGGAGAAATGGGCTAGTGGAAAAGAGGAGCAGTCACACAGGACAACAGCAGCTGCCGTTTTCAACATACATAAATTGGTTGCAAATGGAGGATAGAGAATTGGTGCCAGTCAAGTAAATCCCCAGCCCTGAGAAAGATATTTTTAAAAAACTGTTCATAGATGTAATGGCAGAAAACTTCACAGGAAAAGGAAAAGAATTTGACTTCCAGATAAGTGAGGCATATAGGACTCCAAATGATGGTGATCCAAAAAAAAAAAAAAAAAAAAAATCTATACCAAGGCATGTAATAATCAAAATTTGAGAAATTTAACAGAATAAAAAATTGAAAGCAGCTGGAAAAAAATAAATAAGCTGCATACAAAAGAAAGCCCATCAGAATAACAGTGGACTTTACAACACAAACGCTCATGTCAAGGAGAGCACAGAGTGAAGTATTTCAAGCTCTAAAAGAAAACAACCTACAATGTAGACTGGTGTATCCTGCAAAACTATCTTTCAAAATCGACAGGGAAATAAGATAATTCCATGACAAAAAATATCTTAGAAACTTCATGAATGCAAAACTTTTTTTTTTCTTTTGAGACAGGGTCTCACTTTATAGTTCAGGCTGGCCCTGAGTTCAGCCTCAAACTCACATCAGAGCAATCCTCTTTCCTCTGCCTCTCGAGTTCTGGGGTTACAGGTGTGAGCCACCATGCCTGGCATGAATGTAAAATTTACACTCCAGAAAAAGTCTACAGAATAGTTTAGAAAAAGACAATGAATGTCACAATCTCATGAGACCCAGCAGAGTGAACTCATTGGGCAAGGCAATAAACTGAATGGAAAAATGGAAAAGCAAAGAATAAAAGAGCCAAGAATGAAAAAATATCATGACAGGGCTAAATCAGTACATATCAGCTATAACCATTAATGTCAATGGCCTCAACCCACCAATTAAAAGATACATATTGGCAGAATGGATTAAGAAGCAAGATCGTACAATATGTTGTATACAAGAAACACACCTAATTGAGAAAGAAATCCATAGGCTGAAAGTAAAAGGATGGAAAACAATTCTCCATTCAGGAAGAAACCACAAAAAAGTACTTGCAGATAAAGTAGATTTCAAACTAAAAATGATTAAAACGGATACTACATCCTCATTCAGAGAACAATGCGAGGGAAGAAATGACATTCACAAATATTTATGCACAAAATTCTAATGCACCCAACTATATAAAACAAATATTAATGACATGAAAAGCCAGATAAGCACTAACACAGTAGAAATAGGAGACCTCAACACCACCCCACTATCACAAAAATGCAAATCAACTGGATATAAAATCGATAATGAAATACTTGAACTGAACCAGACTTTTTAACACATGGTCTTGGTGGATGTCTAGAGAGTATTTCAACTCACAAAATCAGAATATACATTCTTCTCAGCTGCTTTCATGGGTCATTATCCAAAACAGATCACACGCTATTTCATAGAGCATGTTTAAGTAAATGCAAAGGGATTGAAATTATCCCTTGTGTACTGTCAGACCACAGTGCCTTCAAATTAGAAATCAACAACAAAAGAAATTCAAATATCCCCACAAACACATCGAAATTGAAAACACTCTCCTGCATACCCAATGAGTCACAGAAGAAATTAAACAGTATTGATACTAAATGATAAACCCAATACAACATACAGGAAGCTATGGGGAATGAGGAAAGCAGTTCTATGAGGAAAATTCATAGCAGAGAATGTTCAAATAACCAAATGCTGAACCTCAGGCTACTAGAAAAAGAGGAGAAAGACAGATCAAAAGCTCATACTAGAGAGGAAATTATAAGGATCAGAGCAAAAATTAACGCAATGGAGACTAAGAGAATGACACAAAAAAATCAACAAATCACAAAGTTGGTTCTTCAAAAGGATAAACAAAATTGACAAGCCCTTAGCCAACCTTATCAAACAAAGGAAGGAAAAAACTCAAATCTATGCAATTTGGAATGAAAAGGCGGAAATCACCACAGGTCCAGCAGAAGATCAGGGGAAACATCCACTTTAAGAATCTGTACTCCAATAAGATGGAAAATACAGAAGTAATGGATAAATTCCTAAGCACACATGAACTTCCAAAGTTGAACAAAGAAGACATAAAATGCTAAACACACCAATATCAATATGTGAAATAGGGAGAGTTAATGCCATTATTTCTCTAACTCTTAAATGAAATCAAAAGGGAAGCAGTACTCCCAAATCCATTCCTGGAGACAACCATCATCTTGATTCTAAAAGGAGAGAAAGACCCAACCAAAAAAGAGAACAACAGGCCAAGCTCCCTAATGAACACTGATGCAAAAATTCTGAATAAGTTACTGGCAAACAGAATACAGAGGATCATCAAGAAGATCATACACCCTTGACCAAGCTGGATTCATCCAAGGAATGTAAGGATGGTTCAATAAACATAAATCAATACATGTAATACACTACATTAACAAACTCAAGGACAAAAAACATATAGTCATCTCAATAGAGCGCTTTTGACAAAATCCAACACCTATTCGTGATAAAAACCCTGCAGAAAATTGGAATAGACAGACTTTTATCTCAACCTGATAAGCGTATTTATGAGAAACCAACAGCTAGTATACTAAATAAACAAAAACTGAAACTATTCATACTAAGATGAAGAACAAGACAAGAATGTCCACTATCACCATTCCTGTTCAATATTGTGCTGGAAACAGTAGCCACAGCAATTAGAAAAGAGGAAGAAATAAAAGGAGTAAACACAGGAAAGGAAGAAGTTAAACTGTCATTATTTTCAGAAGACACAATACTCTATATTGAAGATCCTAAAACCTCAACCAAAGGACTACTAGACTTAATCACCCTATTAAGGTGAACTTGGTAGTAAAAAAAAAAAGGAAACAAAGCTTATGTACATAGGGGCCTAGGGTTGTAAGGAGGGCAGGGGAAAGGGGAAAAAATGAGAATCAAAATGTGTCATATACAGGTACAAGTTCTCAATGTTAAATGTAATCATATTATATATATAAAATGTACCAATAAAATCAATTAAAAATCACCACTTTAAAAAATCAATAGCCTGTGTACACAGGAAAAATGGACTCATTGAGAAAGAAACTGGGGGATCAATTCCTTTCATAATAGCATTCAAAAAGTGATGTATCTGGGAATCAATCTAACAAAGGAAGTGAAAGATCTCTACTCTGAAAACTACAGCACTCTGAAAAAGGAGATTGAAGAGGGTATCAGAAAATGTAAAGACATCCTGTTCCTAGGTAGGAAGAACAAATATCATCAAAATAACTATACTTCCATAACTACTATAACGAGTCAATGTGATCCAGACTGAAATCCCAATAGCGTATTTCAAACAGCTAGAGAAAATAATCCAAAAATTCATCTGGAACCTCAACAGACCTGGAATAGCAAAAGCAATTCTAGGCAACAAAGACACAGAAGAAGTATTACAATCTGCAACTTGAAACTATACTACAAAGCCACTATGATAAAAGTAGCATGGTACTAGCAAAGAAACAGACCTAAGAATTAGTGGAACAGATTAGAAGAAGTAGAAACAATTCCACATATACTAAGTAACCTCATCTTTAACAAAAGAGCCAAATACCCTCATTGGAGAAAAGATAGCCTCTTTAACAAATGGTGCTGGAAAAACTGTTTCAACCAGCCAAAGACTAAAGCCAGATCTATGTCTTTCAGCATGCATGAAACTAAAATCAAAGTGAATTAGAAACCTAAATATTAAAACAGAAAAACTAAACCTGCTGCAAAACAGGTTAGGTAGAACTCTCGGGGACAATAGCATAGGGTAGACTTTATGAACAAAACCTCAGCCACACAGGAACTAGCAGAAGGAATCAACAACTGGGATCTCATCTTATTAAAAAGCTCCTGCACAGCAAGAGAAACCACCAGCAAAGTGAAAAGGCAATGTACAGTATGGGAAAAATTTTTTTACAAAGGCCTAGAGTATATAAAGAATTTTTAAAAATCAGTCCCCCTAATTTTAAAGACCCAATTCAAAAATGGGCTTCTGAAATGAACAGACATTTTCAGATGAAAAAGTAAAGACAGCCAAGAAACATATAAAGAAATGTTTAACACTGCTGTTCATTCAAGAGATGAAGATGAAAACAACACTAACATTTCATCTCACTGCACTAAGAATGGCTGCTGCTGCAAAATTAACCAGTAACAAATGCTGATGAAGCTGCAGGGAGGAAGGAACCTTTTTCCTCTGCGGGTAGGAATGCACACTGGTGCAACTACTGTGTAGATCAGTGTGGAGATTTCTCAAAAATCCTAGGGTTAGAGGTCTTATTTGACCTTATTATTCCCCTGCTAGGTACACACATGAAAAAATTAAAAGATTCATATCACAGTGACATATGTGCACCCATGTTTATAGTAGCTCAGTTTATAATAGCTACATCTTGGAAATAGCTCTAATACCCATCAACGAAAGACTGGACAAAGATTATGTGAGGTGTTTTTTTTTTTTTAATGAAGTATTATTCAACCCTAAAGAATGATAAATTTGAGTCATTTATACTCAAATTGCGTGTACCTTGAAAACATACTCATATGTGAAATAAATAGAACACAGATATGTAAATACCATAACTTCTCTGGTATGAGAAACTGAAGGTGAAAATGAGTTCCAAAATATATGATAGGTACTATGAAGTAGGAAGAAAATGTTCAAAACGATAAGGGAAAGGGGGTAGGGGTAAAGAAGGAAAAGAAAAAATCTGATGGTAAAAAAGAAAGAAACAAAGCTTATGTATATAGGCAGTGGGGGTTTGAAAGGAGGGCAGAGGAATGAGAAAAAATGAGAATCAAGATGTGCCATTTACTGGTACGAACTCTTTATGTTGATTGTGATCATAATGTATATATAGAATGTAGCAATAAAAGCAATTTTTAAAAAAATAACCATGAAAAGGAAATTTTTTTATTTGTTTGTTTGTTTCTTTTCCCCACCCCCACCCCCCACTGGGAATCAGACTCATGACCTGGAGCTTACATGGCAAGTGGCAGCACCAGTGAGCTAAATCTCCCATCAAAAAGTAAATGATTTGAATGGATTCAGGGTATTGAGACCAACACAATAGTGGACTAAAGATACTTAGGAGAAAAGACTTCCAGAACGTCTTCATAAAGTTGCAAGTCTATCATAAGAATGCTATGTTTGTGTGAGGAATATTCTTAGGTAAATCTGATCAATGAACTATAATATCTTGAGCTATAATTTTGTTATTTGTCTTCACCAAGTAACCATAGTTATAGAACATGAATAATTTTGCTCTTATACAATTTATCAGTCAAGGAGAAATTTCAGCATGTGTCATTTTTAATTAAATCTTATCTCGAGTAGATTCCAATGGTTAGGTATTTGAGCCAGAATATGCAGCTTTGGGTTGATTAACCTTACTAAAGATACCTTTGCTGTGTGTGCAGTAATAGTGATAATATGTGATCTATTATGTAAATTTTACTTTAAAAGATGCTTAAATTAGGGGTTTATTTACTCTATTTTTAATCAAAAGAGCCTAAATTTCTGTCTATGGTACAAGAGAGTTCTTTTCAATCCTAGGCCAAGAAACTGGCTGTAGGAAAAGAAAGTGGATCCTTCTGGAAGCCCTCAAATGACTTACTGCTTGTGTCTATAATTACTAGTTTGTTGGCAACCCAAGTGGTTACAGTCACAGAACTATAACATAAATGTACATGGCATGAAAGAATAACTATAGTTTTCAGGAACAGTGGAGAGTAGCTATAATGCCCAGCTACTCAGGAGGCTGAGGCAGAATGATCATGAATTTGAGGCCAGCTTTGGCATCTTAGTGAGACCCTGTCCCAAAATAAAATTTTTAAATGGGCGGAGAGTAATAGCTCAGTGCTACAGTGCTTGCCAGCCTGAGTAAGCCCTTCAATTCAGTCCCCAGTACCACAGAAAGAAAAATAAAAGAATACAATTTTTATGGCTGAATTTTGAATTTCTGTCTTCTCTTCTGGATACTTCTCCCTTATCTGATTCCGAGATAACTCCTGCTAGCCACAATGAAGACATGACACCTAGTCCCAGTTTTCTGGAAGAAACTGAATGACAAGTCAGTGACAAAAGAATTGTAACAGAGAATTAACTCTGACAGTTGCTACAGCAACATCCAGTTTCTAAGTCCTCTGACCTAGTGGACCTGCAGACCCAGCTCTAGCCCTACTAACGGCTTCAGCTCCACTATCTCAGTTGATGTGGTGTCATTATCAATAAGGTTCAAATATTTGGTCTCCCTTGGTTTCTGCTTATTTTATAAACCTAATTCATAATGACTGCGTAAGCCACCCAACCTCTTTTTAGTAAAGTCTCCCCTTAACTAAAACAGGCACAATTGTTTTCAGTTACTTGCTACTCAGAACCCTGACTGACTAATTTGATTTTATTTAGGACACTAAGTTTTGTTGCATGAACATACTTGTAGTATGTTATAATATATGAGTATGAGTATACTATATGAGTATACTTATAGTATATATGTTAGAAGCTTCAAGGCACAAGCTTCTGCCCCCTTTTCTATCATGACTCCTTTGGAGCTTTCAGCCAGTCTCATATGTGTAACTGTCAATTCCTAATTGATGATTACTATATCAGTGTCTCTCATACCTTTCTGCTGAGCTCTACACTTGAAGAAATAACTTCCTCCTCAACATCTTCACTAAGATCTCTAACAAGCATCTCTGACCTAGATAGCCAAAGAATCTTGTCCCTCATCAGTGCCAGCAGCTCAGGCTAAAAACTTTATAGTCACCTTTGATTCTTCTCTTTTCGTGGCCCTCAACATTCAACTCATCAGCAAGTCTTCACCTCTTCCCTATAAAACTTGATGCAAATCCCACTACTTCTCTTCACTCCTGACTTTTCCCTCGTTAGCCAAGATGCCATCAGTATCATCACAACTACAGCTTCCACTCTGCCCCCTGGCCTTGGTCAGTGTTGTCAGAAATGACATTTCTATAATGTAAATCACATCATGCATATCCCACTTTGAAGAAATACTTGAGGATTTCTTTGGTGCACAGAATAAAATCCAGTACTTTTCCCATGGCCTACAAAGTCACACATGATCCAGCCCCTACTTTTCATCCCCATTTCCTACTACACTTGCCCTTCACTGTGCTGCAGCCAGACCTGCCTCTTTGTCCTTCCTTCATGGCTTTTCTAATTGTAATTATGCCTGCCTGGAATGCTCTCCCTCCAGAGTAAGTGTTTCCTTCTCCACATTCAATTATGTTTTCAAACAGAGTCATCCAAGAAGCCTTCGCTAACTAAAATTCACTCTTCCTTATCACTATTACTTTGCTTTGTCTTCTTCAAACCACCTGTTACAATTTGAAATTACAAAGCTGGGCATGGTGGAACACTGTTACACTCCTATAGTTGTAGTACTAGAGGCTGAGGTGGGAGGATTGACTGAGCCTCGGAGTTTGGGGCCAGTCGAGAAAACACAGTGAAATAAATGGAAAAGAAACAAAGAAAGACAGAGGCAGATAGAGATGTAAAGAGGGAGAGAGGGAGAAAAACAGAGACAGAGAAAGGGAAGAAGAGAGAAGCAAAGAAAGGGAATGAAAGGCCGGGGATTTAGCTCAGTGGTTCCGGCGCCTGTCTTGCAAGCGCAAGGGCCCAGGTTCGATCCCCGGTAACCACGTACCATACTGGGTGTGGAGACTCACGCCCAGCAGCAACCAGTACCACATACCACAGTGCCGGGCGTGGTGGCTCATGCCTGTAATCCCAGCAGTCGGGAGGCAGAGGCAGGAGGATTGCTGTGATGTGAGTTGGAGGCTGAGCTCAGGGCCAGCCTGAACCACAAAGTGAGACCCTGTCTCAAAAAAAAAAAAAAAAAAAGGAAAGGGAATGAAAGGAACAAAAGAAAAAAGATGAGAGGAATAAAGGAAGGAAAGAAAACAGAGAAAGGGAAGTGAGAACATGGAAGAAAAATAAAGGAAGAAAAGGAAGTTACGGAGGAAAAGAAAGAGAAAGAGAGAATGAAATTTTAACTGTTTACCACTGCAAGTCCAATCTTTAGAAGGGTTCCAGTATCATTAAATATTAAATACTTGTCTAACAAATGAATAAATATAATGTCAGTTATATAATTAAATTAAATACAGAGACTTTGCTTTTCCAATAAGATTGCCACGGTGGCATCTATTCACCTCTCAATAGATACTTAAAATATATTTAGTCCTGAAAGATACACTGTTAAGCAATAAACAAGAGAGGTCATTACCTATAAATCAGTACTCCACCCAGGCCTAAGTAGGAAGTGGTTAAATAAATTTCTGAAAAATAATAATTATTCTAAAAACTAATTATTGTCAAATAATTTTCCTCTGCAAGAACTCTAATATTATCACTGTCTATGTTCATTTGTATTAGGGAAAATCTTGCATTTCCCAAAGATAAGTAGATAAAATGATCGTTAGATCATTTAATAAATAAATTAAAAACACTTTGAAATCCTTAGATGAAATACAAATCACTTGTCAAAAGTACAATCTTATTTGTCAAAACATAAAATTGAAAAAAGAGAAGACACAGAAATAACAGGCTCAGAGCTGCCAAATTGACAGCCCGTATTAAGTGAGATAGTCAAAACATTCATATGCTAATTTTTAGAGTGCTGTCTATCTGGCCACCCATACAAAAACAAGAGAGGGCTTTTTCTTCCTATTTCAAAAGTATATGAATGGGTCATACAGTAGACAGTGATTACCAAATTAAGAAACAGCAATTTAGATCATGAAGAATTTCCATTTAAGTTCTGAGTGCTCATAAAAGACAACTACTAGCTGACTTGCTTGGGAAGTAATTCTGAAGATTCAACCATCACAAAAACACTGTTTTATCACCTACATCAGCTAACATAATTATTGGCAATATTCTGGGTACTGAAATACTGCCAGAGAGAGCTTTCCATGTTAGCAGAGATCAGCTATATACTATTAATGGCAAAAACTGAACATCAAAATGGGGTTAAAGATTTAACTGAAATATACAAATATTATATTTAATTATTCATTGTATTTTTTTCTCATTGGCAGTTGAACTCACACCCTCACACATGCTAGGCAAGCCTTCTGCACTGGCCCAGCCCTTTGAAAGATTATCTTACTTGCATTCCCCTAAAGCAGTCCTCCTTCCCACAACACTAACAGTTCCAGCAGTGCCTTGAAATGTTCTTTCCATCTGGCTGATGAGTTCATCATACCTGTACTCTACTTTCTGGAATGTGGAATTTGGTGTAGCAATAAAACCAAAGTTTTGCTCAAATTTGCTTGGGTAAGAATGGTAGTATTTGTAGACTTGAATTCACATATTATGCCACTAAAAAGGAATGTGGTCATACACTGCTCAATTCCATTTACGTGAAATCCCCAGAAAGGCAGGTCTATACAGATGGAAAGTAGATGTCTCAAACTAGTGTCTGGGAAGAGGAGAATATAAGAGCGAATGTTAGTGGGTATGAGGTTTTTTCCGGAAAAATGAAGATGTACAGGGGAATGGTTGTATGACTTTGTGATAAAACAACCAAAACTACTGAATTGTATAATTAAAGTTTAAATTTTATGATATTTGAATTCAATCTTAATAAAGCTATTGTGAAAAAAGAAATTTAACCAGATGGCTCCAATCCATAAAATATTAAGTTAAAATATATGAAAACTATTATTTATTTGTCTATTTATGTGAAGAAATGAGATCTTGCTGTTTCCCAGGCTCACCCTGACATCCTGAGCTCAAAATACTCTACCTTATGCCTCTCAAGTATCTACAATTATAGGTGTACAACACTGCACCAAACTGCTCAGAATTTTTTACAATCAGTGGCATAGAACCACTTGTTTTCTACAGCAGACAACCAAAATAATCAACAAGCAAACTAATGTCAGTTTGAAAAGTTGAGAAAATAGATAATCTCAGTTGAATGGTTTACTATATTCATGGGCATGTGCTAACAAGTATGAAATTATTATGGTATGTCCCACAAATTAATTTTCTATAATTATCATCTGTAGTTCACTTGAAAGATAAAATATGTTAATACTTCATAGCACTCCACTAAGAACAGCATGGATTTACATGATGTCTTGTTAGATACAATGGAACCAATACAATGAACAAAACTAGTCAGGCCAAACAGTGATGAAATTCATCTTTATCTTAACCATTAGCATAGTTTACCATATGACCACAGCACTTAAAAAATGTGCACAATCCCTTTCAGTGACCTCCCCCCAGTAGATAAAAAGGCTGCTTAAGGGCCGAGGATTTAGCTCAGTGGTTCTGGTGCCTGCCTTGCAAGTGCAAGGTTGCTAGTTCGATCCCAGGTAACCACATGCTACAATGTGGGGCATGGAGACTCACACCCACCAGCAATCAGTACCACATACTACAGTGCCTGGCATGATGGCTCACGCCTATAATCCTAGCACTCAGAAGGTAAAGGCAGGAGGATTGCTGTGAGCTTAAGGCTTACCTAGGCTACATAGTGAGTTCAGGACCAGTCTGAACTACAAAGTGAGACCCTGTCTCAAAAAAAAAAAAAGGCTGCTTTATATAATTCTCAACTGTTTTAGCATCACCTTAAGGATAAATGTAAAAGGTTTAATCCTAAAACACAGCGACTATCCTATATGTCAAAATCCATTCCAACCTAAAAAAAGCCTTTTATGAGGGCTACTCCATGAGGTCCAAGTATATCTTCCCAAGCAACAGGCATGGCTTCTCTACCTGAAAATTCAAAACTCGAGCTATCTATAAAATGTTAAGTCCCCTGTAGTTATTTTTATTTACATGAGTTTTAAAATCAAAACAATTCAAATAGTATACTGTTTTAATTATTGCTTTTAAAGTAAAATTGTACTTTTTTACACAATACCTTTTTACTAGTTTCATTTTAAAATAATTTTTATATTATTATCTATTAATTCTTCCCTATACATTTCAAGTGAATGATGTCCGATTCCAAGAAAAACTCTTAAATTGGAATTTTTATTAACATTATATTGTTTCCAAAAATAGTCATGGACATAGAATATATTCATTTACTCAAGCACTTTCTATATTTCTAAATGATGTTTTCATACAGAAAATTACCTCAGGGTCAAGAATTTAGTTCAGTGGTTCCAGCTCCTGCCTGGCAAGCACAAGGTCCCAAGTTTGATCCCTGGCACCAAATATCACAATGTCAGGCATGGTGGCTCACGCCTGTAATCCCACACTTAAGAGGCGGAAGCAGGACTGCTGTGAGTGCAAGGCTGGTCTGGGCTACATAATTAGTTCAGAGTTCAGGGCCTGTCTGAACTACAGAGACCTGTCTAAAAACAAAACAAAACAAAAACCTAAAAAAACAAACTAAGAAACAGAAAAGTACCTCATTACATGGTTTTTATTATCATTATTTTAAGGCATTTTTGCCATTTTAAATAAGCTTCTTTTTTGTATTATATTTTCTAACTTAGATGACATGCTAAATTAGAATGTTAAGTGGAATGTTGCTTATATACTGATTTCTTACTTATTCTAGTAAATAAAATGACTATTTGGATTTTTCTAACCCAACTTATTTGGATTTACTAGTGGTAAAATATGTTTGCTATATGTTTGTCCTAATTTTTTATGAAATTTTGTTTAATAGTTTGACCTGAAAAGATTTATAGTAGACAGGTCTGGTGCCACATGCCTGTAATGCCAAGTACTTAGGAAGCTGAATTAGAGGAATCATAAATTCAAGCCCAGTCTGAGTAACTTAATGAAATACTGTCTCAAAGAAAATAAAAATGGTTGGGGATATAAAATGGAAGTAGAGTACTTGCCTTGAATGTGCTGGACTCAATCCCAAGTACCACAAAAATACCTATAATTCTAGCTACTTAGGAGGCTGCAGCAGGAGGATCCCAAGTTCAAGCCCCAACCAAGGGTATAAGCTCAGTTGCAGAACGTTTGCCTAACACGCAAAAGGTCCTGAGTCCAATTCCCAGTACTGTACCTCAAACAAATAAATAATAAAGCATCTGGCCTGTTCCCAGGCTAGTTCAGCATTGTGGCTTCCTTTCTTGCCATTATTATTTAATTTTCTATTGCCTAGAACTTTATTAATAGCATTTTGACCACCTCATCTTTCCATCCTAAGTACCTACCCGGTGGTACCTTATACACAGAATGGGCAGGATGAATGAAAGAATAACCTCTGACTTACTCAAAGATAAAGGGCTAGTGAGTGGCAGAAATACCATTATACTTTGCTATCTGGATCTCTTCCCACTGAAACATAGGTCTTCTTGAGTCTTAAAAACCAGGTTTTAAGACTTCAGTTTATTCTTTTGATTTTTGAGGCTTTCCGTCATCCAGGCATATCTGTTTGCATCAGACCTATCCCTCCCGATATCCAAATAGGTCATTATAGTCCATAAATAGTAGTCACCTTTCTGTCTTTATCACTGGTCATGTTCACCCCCATCTAGGTCATGGCTTAATCAGATGCTCTGTTCTCTAATTCCTTCCATTTTCAAGTGCTCCACATACTCCCTCCCAACACTAACACTACAGTCATCATTCACTCTACAGCTTCTCTCCAGAATGTATATCAAAAAAAAGAACTTAAATTGAATATAGTATTGGAATGTATATCCAATATATCCTAATTCTCTGTTTATTTGTTCAGAGAGCATAAACTATATTACATTTTAAACACTAATATTAATATTAAAATACAATCTATTGAATGAGTGATAGATCATTTTATATGTTCAAAATATTCACTGCTACTCTCTACCTCACCTATCGGATCAGAAGCCTTTCCTTTGAAATGAGTTTACTTCCTGCTCCAGTGATGTCAGGTTTTTGTTTCACTGTGTTTTTTGCTTCTGCCTTGAGGCTGGCATGTCTCAGATGGGGATACGCCAAATATGGATTTTATACAAAAGAAGTTGTACAGCAGGCCTGCAACTGATTTAAATAAATTAATGTGAACAAATTAATGTGAGTGAAAACTAAACTTCTTTCCTTGAGACCCACTGAGATTTGGGGATTGTTACTCCACCATAACCACACTTAAATATTCAAAACAACCCTCATGTTTTCTCCATCCCTACCTTTCCAATTTACAAAAAAAAAAAAAAAATAACAACATAACATATGAAATCCCAAGATTACTTGGAAAGCCCTGTGGCTTACTTTATCCCAAGTCAAGACTGTGGGCTTCTAAAACAAAATCAATCATAAAGACTAAGAATGCTTGTAGGAAGAGAAGTCTGGCATCTCCTTTCTCATTTAGACAAGGAGACCAGCAGTTCTCGAGTTTTAGCAGGCAACTGGATCACATCAAGGGCTCATCGGAACATAGATCATTTTACAAGTCTAACAAATTTCTGGGTGATATTAATGCTGCTGGTCTAGAGACCATGCTTTGAAAATTTCTGTGTTAGGTAATGGATAGTAGATCTCACTTGATAATTTGAGGGAACTGGCAGAAGGATGGACAACAATGGAACAGCTTAAATGTCTATTACTAGCATGGCAAAGATAACAGAATTTCCAATTTATACACTAGAGAAGATGAGTTGGAACACCCTTCTAGTACATATCTGAGACGACTATCTGAAAGCCAGGAGCTACAGTAGGCTCCCAGGAAAGCACTGAGATACATCACGAGCAGTGGATCTTGAAAGAAACTGGAACAGACAATTGAAACTTGTTTTCTCACACTACAAACTGTAAAAGGGAGGCTTCTTTTTAAAGGGTCCTCCAAAAAGATACTGTATGTGCTGTCATCAGAGAACCAGCATTCAGATATTTCTCTGTATTGAAACCAGAAAAACTGTAACAATCAACAGTGCATAAACTGCAACAGTATCAGTAAGATGGGAGTCATTTAACCTTTCCATTTCCTCCCTTAACCTATTAGTAATACACTAGTGGATACAGAGACCCAGCAGAGGAGAGAGATAAGTTGGGGTGTTTTGTTTTGTTTTGTTTTGTTAAGTGCTCCAGCTATGGGCTCCAGAGAAAAGAGGAAAAAAGAACTTAAAATTGAATATGGCACTGGAATTTTAGGAACAATTTATTCATGGGGGGGGGGGCTGAGGATCAAACCAAGGAGTTTTCTACCATGAGATACACCTCCAGTTTTTTAATACATTTTTTATTGAGACAAGGTCTCATTAAGGTGTCCAAGCAGAGTTCAAATTTGCAGTCCTTCTGCTTCAGCTTTCCAAGTAGCTGAGATTACCACCACACCCAATCAAAAGAAACATTTTAATACCTAAAAGAACACAGAAAGTTATGGAATCTGGAATCTGTCTAGAAAGATATGGCACAGCTAAAGGAAAATAAAGCCATGCCATAGTTTATACAAGTGAGTTTTGTAAGGAAGGCATAGGCTCATTACCTCACTGGCACCTTTGTTTTCCTGATTCCATCCATACATTTTCTTTATCTCATGATGCTTGCTTTTCAATTTCTTTATAAAAGGTATTTATGAAAAGACTAAATTAAATAGTGGTTAGATTCTGTCTTCACCTCATCAGGAGAAAAAAAAATCTTCAAGACTGAATCTTCCTTAGAAAACAATTTAAAATGAAATATTCATCTTACCTCTCAGTACAGGACTTACATTTTGTCTCTTCGGTTTTTACTGTCTTTAGGTATCCCCCCCCCCATTAGCTCTTCCTTTTCAATACTGGAAGAGATGACAGTTACCTGGTGTTAACCTTCCCAGAATTTGTACATCCCTTTGCCTGAGCTACAGCACTCCTCACTGTTTCATGTCCTCTTCCAGAACACAAGGAAACAATACCTCTTAAAAGCATTTATGTTAAGCTAGATTTTAAGGCATAAAATGACCTGATGTTATAGTCTTTTATAGAATTCACACCAGATTCTTTCCATTTTATAGACTCCCCAAAACTTTGCTTGCTGACTGCATTTCAGTACCTGTGTCTGTGATAATTATATATAACCAACAGAACTGTAAAACACAGATTTACGTTGTCTAGGCACTGACATTTGCAAACTCTGCTTTCTCTCAATGGAAAGAAAACTATTTACTTCACCTGTCTTGTTGAAACACAATTAGGGTAAACTTTGCATGTTGTAGGAAAACTATAAGAATACATTAGATATAGATAAAAAAAGAGAACTGGAAGATAAATTTTAAATATACATATACATATTTTTTTCTTCCAGAAACTTATCAGTTAGGCACAAAAATAGTTTTACCTGATTATACTGGCTAAGATTATATTTAGCAGCAGATAACAGATAACAAAAACTAATAGTGGCTTAACTAAGAGAGAAGTTTAATTTTCCCTGATACAAAGTCCAGGCATGGGGTCCAGGCTAACATCTCACCTATCATAAGAGATTCCTTGACCTATCTTGCACCCAAACCCATCAACACACAGCTTTCCACTACAATCCAAGCTATTTTCTTAGGCTAAGGCATCATATCCACATTCCTTTCAGCCAGTAGAAAAGAGAAAGAAAGAAAAGCACATCCCTCCTGTAATGATCTATTCTAGATATTGTACTGGAAACTTCTGCTTACAACCTACTGGCAAGAATTTAGTTTTATGATTATATCCTAGCTAAGAGGTTGGAAAATCTAATTTTTATTCTGGTGGCCAAAGTTCCAGCTGATAAATATATAGTTTATTGTGAAGATAAATGGGAAGCAAATATTCAGGAAGAGCTAACATTTTCTGCCACAGTGATGATAATATTTACACCCCAGCCCTGGTATTGTATTGTTTTTGAGCCCAGGACCAACTCAGGACCTCAGGCAAGTCAATTTACATTTTCTTACAAAGTCTCCCAACTCTCCGCAGGAAGAATATCAAGTAGAAAAATTCCAGAAAATATCAGGTTATGTTGAGAATGCCAAGAGATTCTCAACATAGAGGCAGCAGTAAATTTACTAAGGATTTTAGGTAGTATTTGAGCAATGAAAGGAAATAAAATATGCTGACTTGATACTGTGTCCCTCCTTCCCCTGAGATCCTCCCTGAAAGTGGCAGGTCCAGACATGGAAAAATTCCACTGTACTACATTAAGACTATATAAGAAATGGTATAGCAAACAAAAGTAATAAATCTAAAAGAAACTATCCAAAGGACAGAGAATGGGAAATGTGACTTGGCACTAAGACTAGAAAAGAGCAGCTCAGTGTGTGATTAATCTGCGTGGCCACATTTACATCTCTAATTTGCTCATATAAATGCATTAAGCCAGATGGTTTTAGAGTCTAACACTCTACATATATTTGTGGGTCAGCACTCACATCTTCTCTTCTTTATGGTACCCAGGCTTGGAGTACTCACCTTTCATTCTTTATTAGTTTCTTACTATAAACCACTTTATTATTATTTTTCCTATTTCTTACAATGAGCATTCTCATATCTAATATATATTCCTATACTAAAATGCGCCATTGATCTTGCTAAGTAATATATTAAGAAGATATAATAAGATAACCATTTTTTAAGAGTAAGCAAAGTCTACTGAGAGATAGCTTCTGCCTAGGAGAGACAGAAGGGGACCCAAGAGTTGTCCATCCATCTTGTCTCCCAGGGAGTTTTTATGGAGAAAAGTAACAAGGTAAGGTGAGTTCAAGGTGGGACAAAACTATAGTCAACCAGTAAAGACAGCAAGTACAGTCTCTTAGGTAATATTGATCCACTGAGAAATCACAAGGTGGATAAGACTATGATCAACCAGTAAAATTATGACAAGTATAGGCAATATTGATTAAATGGGGATCCAATGGGAAAGCAAGTCACATCACAAGCAAGCATACAAGGATTTTCAGTCCGGGATCTTTCCTGGAAAAGGTGAGTTAAAACTTTGGCCCCAACCCAGTTGACACCTCTTTGGAATATCAATTACTGCTATTCATCCTTAGAGGGAGCAAATAGGTGTGGTAGTTTCTCTTCTTTTACCCTGCTGGCCTTTGGTGAATGTGTCATAACTGTCCTCCATTTTGAAGGCCTGCCCTGTCTAACTGCCTAAAAGATATCTAATTAGCTTACTTATCTACCATATTCCCCTTCAGAAGAAGTACCGCTAATTGCCACGAGGGAGGAAGGGCGAAGAACATTCTGGCTACCTCCAGCTGAAGAGAGTCAATGGTTGTGACCAGCAGTCACAGTTACTCTACAGAGTATATATGTAAGGGCCTTTGATAGTCATCAAGCATTGCCATTTTGGGTAGGTGTATACCTTTGAGTAAGGATGATATGGTGGATCCTGGTAAAAAGAAGTCTAGTGCATTTGCCATTCGTTCCATTTGTATGACCTCTTGGACTTTGGAAGATTCTAGGCAGGAATAAACAAAGTTTTAAAGAAATTAGAGTATGTCAGAGGTTCCAGCACCTGCCTTGCAAACGCAAAGGCCTGGGTTCAATCCCTGGTAGTCACATACAATGCTGGGCATGGACACTCACACCACCAGCAATCAGTAACACCTACTACAATGCTGGGCATGGTGGCTAAGGCCTGTAATCCCTGCACTCTGGAGGCAGAGGCAGGAGGATTCTCTGAGTTCAAGGCTGAGTTCAGGACCACCCTGAACTACAAAGTGAGACCCTGTCTAAAAAAAGAAAGAAAGAAATTAGAGCATGTATAATCTAAGCATGAGCACTACAATGGAAGGGCAGGTTGAGGAGTCACACTTAGAAACAGAAAGTGATTATAACCTGCTGGCTTTTAAGTCGGATATTTTGTTGTAACTCTTTCCAGTACATATTACACAAATAAACTTGAGATCAAGAGCCACACATAATATTTTAGCATGACAATCATAACATTATCTTTGTAACACTTATATGTCCAACTTAGTATGGAATAGTCTTAGTCAAACACCTCCATCTGATCACAAGACATAAAGAAAACTCCCATTTAATGTCATCTTCAATAGTAAACTATCTACAGAATTATAATCCTTTTATAATTTCTAGGTTTTTAACTATTGTTAAATAAGACAAGTCAGAACTTTTGTAGGTCAATTAACTGAGCTCTCTTATAAACTCAGTACAAGGCCTCCAAAATGATACACGGGAAGAGATGTAACTCCCAAATCTGTTGGATATCTGCAGTGCAAGTTCCTGTTCTCTAAAATCAAAGAATGAATTCTAGAAACAACAGAGGTTACAAGTAGGAAAAGTGTATTGAGAACCAATTTCTGCCTAAGAAAGACCAAGAAGAACTTGAAAATTTGTTATCCCAATAGGATAACTATTATTTATTTTTATTTTATTTTATTTTATTTTTTAGGTTTTTTGAGACAGGGTCTTGCTTTGTAGTTCAGGTTGGCCCAGAGCTCAGCCTCAAACTCACATCACAGCAATCCTCCTGCCTCTGCCTCCCGAGTGCTGGGATTACAGGCGTGAGCCACCACGCCCGGCACTGTGGTATGTGGTACTGGTTGCTGCTGGGCTTGAGTCTCCACGCCCAGTATGGTATGTGGTTACCGGGGATCGAACCCGGGTCCTTGCACTTGCAAGACAGGCGCCAGAACCACTGAGCTAAATCCCGGCCCAGGGATAACTATTACTTTAACTTAGAATGTTTAAGGACGGTAATTTAGAAAAGGAATATTTTATTTTATTTCTGAAAAACTGATGCCACATATTTTGCTAATATAAATCCTATTCCATTCCATCTATCAAAGAATAATCTCCACACTATTAACTGGATTCTTAGTAATCAATAAAAATTATGACAAATATTTTTTGTTAAACTTTAATGCTGGCTTTCAATTATAACAATAACTCTATACTTACTGATTTGCTACCATCTACCTTTAGCCAAAGATACATCCTGTGAGCCTAATCAGCATGGCAACTGTAATAGTAGTTCGTTTCTAGGCTAACAATGTACTATTGAATACGATCATTTTGTTCCATCTCCAGTGCCATTAATTAATGGATCTTCAAATTAGTCTTCACTGTGCAATTTGCCACATTGCCAACTGTACAGGAAAGCAAAGATAAAAATAAAGATATGCTTCAAGAACTGACAAACTTTTAAGAGTTTTTGTTAGAAGAATGAAGCAAATCTGGTAATTCCCAGGAGAGAACTATTTATTTTAGAGAAATAAGGTACAATGTAAGAATACTATGAAAAGATGACAATATATCCACCATGGAAATGTGAAAGAATGTGAGCAGGACAAATGGCTACAGATATAACTATACCAGAGAAGAAGCTGAATGAATCCCCTCAGGCAAGCTTGCAGTGGTCTACAAATGGTAGGAGCAATTAAGGGAGGATATCTTCAGGTTCAGGCCCTGCACTACAATCCCTAGACTCATAGAATTTATTGGAGTGACAGAAAAAGCTAGCTAAGTCAACCACCTGAGGAGAAACATGAACAGTAATGACATACAGCCATCTATTTCTTAATATCTGTGGCCAGCTCTTCCTTAAAATCCAAATTATCAGTTTTCATCCTCTATTTCATTTATACAGAAAAAAGCTTCCCTCTTATAATACTATCTTAAGGCAGTAAGGAGGATTATATAATTGACTCTGGCTGATTTTGAGAGTCAAGAGATGAAAAGCATTAAATGTCTTATTTCTTGTTAGATTCACAATATGATGCAATCAAAAGTCTCCAATTATGATTTTAAAGAATATGTATGTATTTCCTCCAGCTATGAACCTCAACTCATGACTTTTTTTCCTGGAAACCTAACCACCTCAAAAACACTGTGAAGTGTGAAGTCCTATTCCTCAATCAGGACTTAACACGGGACCAATGGGCGTCCAGCTACCTTTTGTGGGAACGTGGAATTGACACTCAACTCTCCCACTGGAGTGAACTATTCTTTTGTGAACCCAAACCTAAAGAAGATATTGTACATTAGAAATTGTCAGAGCTGAGAACAAGATACCCCAAAGTATGGTGTCTTGGCAGCAGCTCATATTTGACCCTGCTATTTCCTTGCTGGGTATATTCATGAAAAAATTAAAAGCATCATACCACAGCAACATGTGTACACCCATTTTTATAGCAGCACAATTTGTAATACCTAAATCTTAGAAAAAGACCAAAAGCCCATAAACTGGAGACTGGATAAAGATAAAATGGGTTTTTTATAAAATGGATATTACTCCACCATAAATAATGATAAATTATAGCTAAATGGATGCACCTTGAGGCCATACTCATAAGTGAAATAAATAGGACACACGTGTGCAAATATCCTATCATTTCTCTAGTATGAGAAACTGAGAGTGTAAATGAATTCCAAAATGTATAATGGCTATTGTGAAATAGGAAGAAAATGTTCATAGGGAACTTGGGGCGGGGGAGAACAGGGGAAGGCAAAGAAAGGGAAGAAAATATTTGAAGGTAAAAAGAAAAAAGTGGAAACAAAGCTTATGTATATAGGGAGTGGAGGGGCTGAACGGAGGGCAGGGAAATGAGGAAAATAAGAAGATATATCCTGTACAGGTACAAATTCTCAATCATGAATGTGAAAATAATGTATACTTAAAATATACCAGTAAATTCCATTTAAAAATCAGTAAAAATTTAAAAATAAATAAATGAAAGGAGCTCAGAAGCAAGATCTTTCTGACTTTTTGGTCTTCTTTTTCCTATTCTCTTTTCTTCCCAAGGCAAGCCACAGAAACTACAATTCCTCTTTCACATGTCAAGTGTAAAAATTAGGACCCTCAAAGCAAGCCATAAAACCTAGAAATATTTTTCTAATCTTCTCTCACCTTTCTGTCTAAGAGGTGGCCATGAAGAAATTCTCTGACATATCTTGTCTCAAAATAAATCACAAGACCTTCCTTCCAGAAGAGGTCCTGCTCTATACCCAGGAAGAAGGAAGGTCACAAAAGAACCCCAAAGAATACAAGCACATCAAGCCCTTCTAGACTCCTCATTTCATCACCCAGGTCTATTGCCTGGGGGAATACCCTCTATTTTTCCAATCACAATTTACATAGCTAATTATTTTTCAATGAAACTAAGCATGAAAATAGTGTTTTCTCTGGATTTTGGGGTCTTCATTTCTGAAAGTGCTCATACAATTTTGAATAAATTTGTTGTTGTTTTTTTTTTTTCCCGTTATTGTCTATGTCAGATTTATTTCAGACCTATCAGGAACCCTGACAGGACGGAGGAAATCTAATGTTAGGATTTAGATCTGAAACATCTTCCCAGTGTCTCAGGTATTCAAAGGTAGGGCCTTTAGAAGCCGACTGGACAATGTGGGTACTGTACTAATCCATAGATTAACCCACTGATGAGTTCATAGCTGACTGTGCTGTTAGAAAGTAGGCCTGGTCAGAAGAGGCAAATCACTAGGGGTGTGTTCTGGAAGTAACTGTTAGAGATGATAAAAACTATAGTGAGTGTTTAAATGTTTAAAAATTCATTATAGTAAAAGACATATTGCCATTAATCACCCCCCAAATACTCCCTCTTTCGTCAAATGTACTTAGCCTATTGTTCTGGCCACTTTCTGAAGTAGTTCTGGGAGTTCCCTTTCCCAAGTAGCTTTGGGAAGTGTGATCAAATATACCAAGAATGGACGAATGCTGCTGCCCAATGGTAACCAATGAAAAGACAGGCTCAGAAGAACACTATGGAGCATGGTCAGCCACCTTATTCCCCAGATATGGCACTATGCAAACTCCTCAAAGACAAAAGAACCGTGAAAGGTAAATGTTTTGAATCAAGTGAGGACATCTAAGCAGCCAGAACAGCACAACTGAAGATACAGTTTATATTCTCAACCCAGCACCTCCTCTCCCTACTTCCTGGCTGCCATAAGGATAGCAGCTTTTATCTTCTCTGCCCGTCCACAGTGCTACTTCCACCTCAGAGCCAGTAAAGAATGTATACACTGCAACCTCTAAAACCGTGAGCTGAAATAAAACTTTCTTCCTTTAAATTGTAAGTATTTTTGTCCTAGCAACAGGAAAATGAATAACATATCCACAATATGTTTGGTGCTTCTATATCAAAACAGACAGAGTGTAGCTTTAGAGACTGATGACTACCAGGTTCCATATAGCTTTCTATTTCATTCTTTCATGCAACCTAATGTGCAGATCTTGACAGCAGGTCCAATGAAATATGTTTTTCATTCAATAAATTAAACATTTTGGGGGGCACGGTAGCATATATATGTAATCCTAGGACTCTGGGTGGTTGAGACAGAAGGATTAAAGTTCCAGCCAAGCGAAGGCAATTATTTAACAACTTAGCAAGACCTTGTTATAAAATTTTTTTAAAAAATTAATACGGCTGGGATGTAGCTCAATGTGAAGGCCCTACTGCCACAAATAAATTCAAAATTTTGCTTTAGACAACCAGAGTCTTAAATAATGTATGAGTAAACCCACAAAAATGTCAAAATATAAGGAAATATGGAGTAAAATTTGAAAGAACCATAGCTCATGATCTTCAGGAAAAAAAAAAAAAACTATCCTCTCCCATAGGTCATACATTGTAGGTTTAGCTATTGTCTCTAAAATTCTCTTCTTTAAAATGAAACCCTTTTTTTGGTTTTGAGACAGAGTCTTGCTTTTTGTAGTTCAGGCTGGCCCTGTGCTCAGCCTTGAAGTCACAGCAGTCCTCCTGCCTCTGCCTCTTGAGTGCTGGGATTACAGGCGTGAGCCACCAGGCTCTACACTGGTATGTGGTTCTGAATGCTCATGGGCGTGAGTCTCCATGCCTAGCACTGCTGTATGTGGTTACCAGGTATCAAACCCCGGCCCTTACTCTTGCAAGGCAGGCACCGAACCACTAAGCTAAATCCGCCAAACCCTATTTTTCACTTCAGAAGTTAATTCCTAAATATAAATGCATCAGTAGAATACATAAGCTTAGATTTGTCAACAAAACAATGTAATGCAATTTTACATTTTTCCCTAAAGAAATAAGACAAAGAAAGGTACAGCAGAACAAAGGAAATTGGAAGACACTAGAATGTAAAAACAGCTATCTAAAAAGGAACAATTTAGTTGGTAATATGAAAGGAAGAGATTTAGCAGGGAGAGAACAGTACAAGCACCCAAGAGAAGAGGGTGTTCCAGTGGTTAGACTGGAAACATGGAGATGACAAGAACTGATTTTCCCTACATTCCAGTCTAAAGGGTACAAGTGGGGAGGATCAACAGAGAAAGCAAAATATGTTACACAAATCAAGCCTATCTGATACCTTCAATATAGAAATCACACCCTCTCAGCATGAAGCTCACACCTCAATGAATGAAAGAAGTCCTCTTCCATGTTCGATGATGAGAAGCGGACAGTTTAACCAATTTTTTTCACTTTCAAAGACTGGAAAGTTATACTTTATGAATACCTATTAAAGTCCATAAGTCTTTCACTTGCCTTTTAAAATTCTTAACAGTGTACCATAGAATCATTGTTCAAAAAAAAAAGTTATCTTTCCTTGTAATACCTTTATGGACTAGGCAATTAGGTCTTGAACTTCTAGCATTTGGATCCTCAATTTACATCAAAAGTTAAAGTGTCATAGGAGACTGATTAGTGATACAGAAAAGCAAATTCCTGACATAACAGAAAACTAATCCATGTTGGAATCTTTTAGCTAAAGTCATCAGAAATAAAGATATACTTAACTAGAACGGTCTGTGACAAAAGAAAAGACCTGGAGGTGGGGACAGATGATGCGTGTTTAACGTAAACTGGAAAGATACTTAATCATTAACATAAATTGGGAAAATATTGTGTCAAAAGCAAAGTGTTCTGCACAATAGATAGCTGAAGTACTCATTTATCACCTGGAAAGAATTGGGAGCACAGACGGCTAGAACAAGGGAGCAACCACCCTAACAGGATTATCTGTGAACTCCAAATGCTGTTACTAATTACAAATTATCCACTAACACTGTGAAATGATCAAATAGGTTCATACAGGATTTGAATTAATCTTCCTTGGTTTTTTTCTCTAATCCACTGAAATTTAGAATCAGTGATGTGTGATTCTGTATAACATAAGAAAGAACACTGGAAACATTAACAGAATATTGCAATTTTTTCCCCAGTGAGTCTCAGATACATCTCTTTTACTTGAACGAAAACAATGCTTCATTTCTGATCTTTGTTAGTGATTTTTCAAGAATAGCTCATATGAAGCTTGAAAATATCTTTGAGTCCCTGGAGGGCAATGACTGTGATGAAGGCATCTATAAATCTTCAGGGTTTAATAAATGATGTACAGTTGATTGATGAATGAATGACACAAGTTAATACCACAAACTTGTCTTCAAAGACTGCATTTCCTAAAGCTAATGAAGACCCCAAATATAACCATATACTAACCCACACCAACCAAACTAAGAGACACAAAGACCAACCATATATAATTTACATCAAAAATCATATCTAATTTCCAGTTCTTCATCCTGAATTTTCTCTCAGATATCCCTATCATGCGTTCTGTTGCTTGTTTATATGATGCCATTTCTTTGATGAAACAACACCTATCCTCTGTATAACAAATAAAGACTAACACATTGAGTCATTTATTTTATCAATGAAGACTATAAGTCTTAGTGAAGAACTAACGCTTAGAAAAGTGAAGGCCAAAAGGAGAGAATAGATTATTCTGTTGTCCTACAGATGTTCACTTCATGGTGAATCACTGAATTATATATTGTGCTTCATATATCTTTGAGTTCTTAGATTACCTTTTGACAAAAAGCAAACTGTGTATATGTATATGTTAGTGCAAGTCTGTGTGTGTGGTGACTTGTGGTGAGTCTGCTCTTAGGTACCCAGCAAAATTGCAACATGAAATTAGATTACTTTAAAAGTTTCTTAAGAAAATAAAAAATAACTTTAAAGAAATTTTAAAATTTAACAAAAATTAAGATTTCACTAATAGAACAATGAGATAAAGCTATAGAAGTCTGCCATAAAGTAAAGTGAAAAGGAAAATAATTTGAAAATAAAAAAAGATCAGGGGGAAAAATTCAAGCACCAGCCCAAGAGGGGTAATATCTACATAATCATCATTTCAACAAAAGACAAAACAGGGAAGAAATCAACAAATAAATGAATAAAGAAATTTCCAAACAACATTAATTTCCAGATCCAACTGTTCACTGAGTGCCCAATACTACAGATGAAAATGTGCTCACGTCAAGGCATGTAGTATTATGAAGAATTTCAGAATCATGAAAATCTTACAAGCTTAAAGGGTCATGAAGAAAGAATGTGGAGTAAGAATGACTTTAGGCTTCTCAACAGGAACACTTTATCTGAGTTTAGGTTTCTTATTCCTTGCAACCAATAGCGGCTTAGCAGAAACATTAATCTCATTGTATTTGGGAAAAGCATAATTCAAAAAATAAAACACAGTATGACACAAAATTATTTCTCTAAATGCTAAATTTATAGTGAAGTGAAAATGAAACAGTATATAGGCTGAAAATAATGAAAGTAAATTATATTCTTTTTATGGATTGAATTCATATATTGAAGTACTAATCCCTAGTACCTCAGAATGTAACAGTTTGATTTGCAAAAAGAAGCATTTGACAAAATTTTGTTTTTGTTTTCAAACTCTGCATTAGGTGATGCCCTCCTTCCCATGGGAACAACAGTACAGCCATGTTTTCCAGAACCAAGGGACAAATTATATTTATGAACTGCAGTGCTACTGTACTGCTGGTTAAAGATGATGGGTTAAATATAAGCATTTACTTCTCTTCTATTCTCAAATGTCATTAAAATGACAATTAAAAGGACTATACGAATGATACAAATTCACAAAGAAAAAAATTAAGAGAAGAGGCAAAAGCAGCAAATTATTAAAAGCTAGAGAGCAGATGGGCAAGTGGCTTCTTCAACAAAAGAACTGACTTAGAAGAGCAAAACTTACATCATTGAGGAAATAAGAGAAGTAAATCTATGTATATTTATATCAAAATTCTTATGAACCTCAGGAAATGGCAGTACCATGTACCTCTGAGAATCAGGGTGAAGACAGACACACAAGATGGATTGAAAGTCAGTGTAAGAAGTAGTTACACTCCCAGAAGACAGGTCCTCCCTCCCTGACAGAAGCCTACAGAAATGAAAACAAGTCTCTGGGCTATGAGATGGAAGGAATAGTTAGAAGATTACAGGATAAGAACACATGAAGGGGAGCTGGGGATTTAGCTCAGTGATATCATGCCGGCTGTGCAAGCACAAGGTCATGAGTTCAATTCCCAGTACTGGAGGAAAAAAAAGAGCACATGGATTACAGATTAATAGAATTAATAGATTATGTGTTTGACTAAAAGGGGGGGTTGATACTGGAGAATTTTGTTGTGGAGGACACAAGGAATTCTATTAGGCTTTCACTAAAGATATAGCCCAACCAGATCACCAGCTGAATGAGTTAACTTGCTCAGAAAACTTCCATTAAATTTTACTGTATCCTACTTTTTAAATATAAGCAGAAAAACAAGGATAGTACCTATTCTCTTAAAATTCTAATATAAAAGGCACACACCAAAACAAACAGAAAAAAGCACCATAACGAAAATAGACTATTACTGCAAATGAATAAAAAAACTTTAAAAACTATCACTAATATACATAAATAATACACTCAAACACAGAATAAAATGATATTTCAATGAGACAAAAACAAGTGTACTAGAAAAGAACAATCAGGAAACAAAAGTAGAAGCAAGGCGTGGTGCTGCACATATAAATCTTGGTACTCAAGAGACTTAGGCAGGGGCATTCTTAGTTTGAGCCCAACTTGAGCTACATACCAAGATCAATGCCACTTTGAGCTACCTAGGGAGATTCTCTCTCAAAAGAAGAAAAAAAATATATATATATATACTACAACACAGATTAACCTTGAAAATGTTATGCAAGTTATGCTAAGCAAAGAAGCCAGAAATAACAGAGCAGCTTTCACATGACATGCCCAAACTATGCCAATAGGTAGTAAGTAGATTAGTGTTACTTTTTTTAGCAATCTTAGTATCCACCAAGAACACTAAGTAGAACAATGCCAGTAGTGTTGGAATCTAGTAAATAGATTAGTAGTTCTAACTCCTGGCTATGCTGGAGCTCAAGAGATAAACAGAAAGGGGGATGACTAATGAGCAGGGATTTAGGAGGAGAATCATGAAAATATTCTGGAATTCAATAGGACAATGGTTGCACAACCTAGTGAGTATTCTAAAAGTCACCAGGTTATAAATTTTTAATGATGGATCCTATGGTAGGTTAATTATACTTCAATAAATAGATAAAACAAATGGATTTTTAAATTAAAAGTATAACAGAAGAAATATAAAAGACAATAAAAGAGAACTGTCCCAGAAAGTAGAACAAAATGATAAAGAGATGAAATTAAGAGAAAAAAGACATAAAAAAATTAAAGCCAGGTCCAGAAGTCAAAAATCCCACTAAAGAAAATTCTAAGTGACAATAGAGAAGAAAAAAAAAAAAAAACAGAAAAAGATGAACTATTAAGCTGGATGTGGTAGCACATACCTGTAATCCCAGCATTCAGGAGGCAAAGGCAGGAGGCCATGAGTTTGAGGCCAGCCTGAGCTACACAGCAAATCAAAGCCAGCCTAAACTATACATTTAGAACCTGTCTCAAAAAAAAAAGCATTTAAAGTTTATCTGTAAATTGAAAGTTTTCTTAGACAAGAAAACATAAATACAAATACATATTAAAGCACATAGATGTGAAGTTACAAAATTCTGAGTATAAAGAAGATATAAACTGCTAAAATGAAAGAGGAATTAAAAACCCAACTTTCATATAAAAGATCATAAATCAAAACAGCACTGAACTTCTCGATTGGACAATGAAAACTAGAAAAAGACAGAACAACTCCTTAAGAATTCTGAGGGAAAATAACTTCCAGATAGAATTAAAGTAACTGTGAGGACAAGATATGCTTCTTAGATTTACTTTCTTAGGAAGGCACTGGAGACTCTGCTCTTCCAAAATGAGAAGAAAGCAAGGAGGATAAAGCCATGGTGTTGAGAGAAAAGATCTAAAAATGTCAGGTCATCAAATAATAGAAAGAACACCTGGGAGCAGAGCTATGAAACAGAAAACAACTAGAGAAAAGGAAAGGTCAAACTCAAATCAAGTAAAATACTACTCTTCTTGGTTAGATTTTGGGTATATGAGGAGTGAGGCTTAGACAATCTATCAATAACTGTGTTTTCTTATTTATATCCCAAGTAATATCAAATCTTATCATTAAAGCAATGCCAGTCAGATGCTGAATGAATACATGGTAAATTAATGCTATAAAGGTACTTTACGTAAACTATCTCTGAGTTTTAAAAGGTCACCAGAACTTACAAGGAATTTGAATCTACATACTAAAGTGTGAATGGGGAAGCACTAACTTGAGGGTCACAGTGTATGAGATGGATTGTGAAACCTAAATATAGAGTTCACTTTTAAGAAAAAGATCTAGACTAGTATTCCTGCAATAATTAAAATCTTCTTTGAATGTAATCATTTGCCTCATTTTACCTCCATTTTTCTAAACCAAAGCCATCATAATTATTAAGTATGTATGATCTTTGAAATACCAAGAGATGTACTAAAGATCATTTTCAAGTTATTGGGCCAAGGATTTAGCTCAATGCCTCTGGAACCTGCCTTGGAAGACCTCGAGTTCATTTGATCCCCAGTAACCACATACCACAATGCAGGGCATGGTGACTCATGGCCATCAGCTATCAGTACCACACACCACAATGCCTAGTGTGAGGGCTCACTCCTGTAATCCTAGCACTCAAGAGGCAGAGGCAGGAGGAGTTTGAGGCATGTCTGGGCTAAGTAGTGAGCTCAGGGCCAGGCTAAACTACAAAGCGAGACTCGGTCTCAAAAAAAAGATTATTCTCAAGTTATTAAGAAATCCAACACCATAAAATTACCAATAACCTTCATCTAACTACTTTCTCACTTGCGTACCTCCTGCCTGAGGATATATTGTGAATGTATTTATCAATAAATTTCCTCTGTTTATCATAGTTTTATCACATTATTCCTGAACAAAATATTATTTAGTTTTGCTTGTTTATTAACTTTATCAATGATGCATGTAATTGTAGTTCATTTATTTTCCCCTAATGCATAACATTCTAAATGTATGAATATGCACAATGTATTCCTTATCCTGTCAGTTAGAAGTTGGGTATTTTCCAGTATTTTACTATTATAAATAGTATTGCTGCTGGGCATGGTGGCATACATCTGTAATCCTAGTACTCTGGGAAGCTGAGGCAGGAAGATTGCAAATTCAAGCTCAGCTGGGAAACTCAGTGACTTAGCAAGAAGATTCTCTCCAAAAAAAAAACCTGCTTGGGATGTTGCAACTCAATGCAAAGGCTCTGAATTCAACACCCAGTACCAACCCCATTACCACAAAAAAAAAAAAAAAAGAAGAAGGAGGAAGAGAAATGTTACTCTCAAACTTACAAAACATAGCCTCTGTTCCTTGTGGGGACCAGTACTAGGGATTGAAAACCAAGGCCTGCACATAGAGCTACACATTCATATCCCTGCTTTTTACTTTTTCCTTGAGGTAAGGTCTCTCTATGACTAAGTTCTCCAGGCTGGGCTCACACTTAAAATCTTTCTGCCTAAGCCTCCCAGGTTGCTGGGATAATAGGCTTGTATTCCTAGCACTTTTACACCAGAGTTTCTCTATGCAGGAGTCAAATTGCTGAGTGCAGAGTACAAAGTTGAAAGCTCAATCAAAATACTGCCTATTTTCAAAATCAGTTATAGCAATTTACATTCCTGTCAGCAAGATGTAAAAGTTCCTAGTGATATTATCCCCCAACAAACTGAGTTAAATGTCATTTATGAAAAGCTATTCTGTAGCTATAACATCTCACTATAGTCTTAAAGTTTATATTTGCTTAATGAAGTGGTACAAAGAATTTTAAAATATAGACTGACAGTTTCTTGTGTGTGTGTGTGTGTGTGTGTGTGTGTGTGTGTGTGTGTGTGTACTACAAAGTGAATTTACAGTTTTGCATGTGCTAGGAAAGAGTTACCAATGAGGTACATGCCCATCCCTTTTGAAAAATTTTTATTCTCACTAAATTGCCTACCTTGCCCCTCAAACTTGCACCTCTTCTATATTATTCTCACAACTAGCTGAAATTACACAGGGTACCATGTCTAGCAGTTTTTTAGAAAACCTGAAATACATGAAATTCTCTAACCAAGCAACTGTTCTCTTAAGTATCTGCTCAAGAAAATATTAAAACATTAGCCAAAAAAAAGAATAGTGATAGTACTAAAAAAACCCTAGAAATAAACCAAATATCCATCAATAGGTAAATAAATAGTGGAATAACTGCATAGGACACAACAATAAAAACAAATGAATTGCCAGTGGCCCAAACAACACAGCTACACTATTGAATCAAAGAGGTTAGATAAAAATAACAACACTAATCTTATTCTACACAAATTTCTGAAACAAGTAATTCTAATTGAGAGTTGTAGTTATACAACTACCCCCACAGAAATCAGATCAGTGACCCAAGTGTGGCATATGACTTTAATCCCAGCACTGTGGGAGCCTTGACATAGGAGGATGGCAAGTTCGAGTCTTACTTGAGCAAATTTGTGACTTTGTGAAACTCTACTTCAAATTAAAAAAAAAAAAATTAATGTCTAGGGATGTAGCTCAGAACAAAGGCTGTGTACTAAGTACCACAAAGGAAGGAAGGAAGAAGTGGGGGCAGAGGAAGGAAGAAAGAAGAAAGAAAAAAATCAGATCATGGAGGAGGAGAAACTGACTGCCAAAGGACAGGCATTTTCTGGAGTGATGAAACATTGGCTGTCTTGTCTAAGGTGATAGTTATGTGAGTGAACTCATCTGTGTATTTTACTGTATGTAAACACACTCAGATTTATCAAAAACAAAGTAAAATATAAACCAGATAGCATCATTCCACAGCCCCCTAACCTAGCATGTCTTCTCAACTACTCTTAGAATGATACCTAGACTTCTCACAATCCACAAGACACTAAGTGAATATGGTCTATACCCTCCAAACTTCACCTATCACACTATCCTTTCTTACCACATTCCAGCCACATTAGTCTATTCAATGTTTATTCAAAATTCTAAACTCTCCTTTTTATCTGGATTCTTATTGAAACAAAATGCAAAAGAATGTCATTTGCATCACTCGTGGTACATAAAAATACTCAGTGAATGGCTTTTTTGATTTATCTACCATCTTTGTAGTCTTCCTATGGTTTGATCTTAAGAGTCCCTCGAAGACCCATACAGTAAAGGCTTGAATCCTTACACAGAGTTTTTGAGAGGTGGTAGAACCTTTAAGAGCAGGAACCTAGTGTAAGGTTGGAGGTCACTGTGCATATGCCTCTGAAATTGCTAATAGGTTCTGGCCCATTCCACTTGATCGCTTTTGTTCCCTGACCATGAGGTGAAAAGTTTTTTTCAACCACATATTCTTGTTATGATGCATCCCTCACAAGCTCAAGCAATAGGTCCAACAGATTACAGGCTAAAACCTCTTAAAACTGAAAGCCAAGGCCAGGGATTTAGCTCAGTGGTTATGGTGCCTGCCTTGCAAACCAAGGTCCCTAGTTCAATCCCTGATAACCACATACAACAATGTTGGGCGTGGTGACTCACACCCACCAGCAATCAGTACTACATACTACAATGCTGAGCATGGTGGCTCATGCCTGTAATCCCAGCACTAAGGAAGCAGAAGCAGGAGGACTGCTGAGTTCGAGGCTGAGTTCAGGACCAGCCTGAACTACAAAGTGGGACCATGTCTCAAATAACCTAAAAAAAAAAAAAAAAAACAGGGCCAAATTTAGCCTATTTCTTTGTCAATTCATAATCTCAAGTATTTCATATTGTAACAGAAAGCTACTGATGTACTTTGACCTCTCTCCCTGACTTATTCTGACCAACAAGAACATAGTAAAAGTGAGATCAGAAGAGGCTCCAAAAAAAAGGCACTTCTTTTCCTTTTTTCCTTTCTCTTCCTTCTCCTCCTCCTCTACTTTGTCAGTCTCCCTGATGCCTTCTCCTCTTCTCTTTGTTTCTGTCTCTGTCTCTGTCTGTCTCTCTGTCTCTCTCTATCTGTCTCTGTCTGTCTGTCTGTCTCTCTCTCTCTCTCTCTCTCTCTGATGTACAATTTATCCAGGACCCCACATATGCTAGGCCAACTGTTCAAGTGTTCTTCTATCCCTAGCATTTACATTCCCCCATGGGCAATTGGATTTTCTTCTTACTCTTCTACCTTTCTTTACATGAAGATATGCCCAAGAGAAAAGACATGTAGGACAAAATCTAGTCAGCTCAACTGAAGCTCTAACATGGGAGAGAACCAGAACAAGATGAACAACATCACCAAGTCCAGCCACGCAGATATTTATGATCATGGATGTATGTACACGAGCCAGTCTCCCAAGCCTTACTTAGAGCAACAGAGCTACCCACTGATCCATAACCTCTATAGTTATTCCTGCATATAGCTGAGATTTTCTACCACATAATTATGACAACAGATAACTGACCAAATGTTTGAGACAACTGGAAACTTAAATACAGACTTGAGGCTTGCCCCAGTGACATCTGCTCCCAACAAACTCCGCGCCTATGTATTCTGCACCTTGCTTGTGGCTACTTGCCAACTCCAAGCCTACTTTGTGTTTTACTTCCCCTTGGCACAGGGCACCAGAAGCACTGACCAATCAACTGAACTTTTCATGGCCAAAGGCAACACCTTGGGAGAAAAGCTAAGCCCAGGGAGTTGGCAGCTCCGGGGAGAAAAAACAAACCAGCACAGCAATGCTCAGTCCAACAAATTCCATGGCTATTACCAACTACCAAAGTAGAATAAGGTTTTACTCCTATAATCACTCTTTCATGGCAGGATGAAGTTGAAGGAAAAATCCAGTACAGGACCCACCGTATTCCCACACTGTGTAATGAGGCACCATTTTGGGAGTGTTACTTAAGACTGCAACAGAGCGATTACAGAAAAACTCCACTCCAGGGTTTCCAGTGATAATTTCCCACAGCCACAGGAGAGAGCCATGGAAAGCCATAGACACAGATTAGACATAGACATGTGGGCTACACATAGACTTCATAAAAAATTTGAGATTAGACTAGAAGGACATGCGTTCCACCTCCCAAGACAAGAAACCAGGCCCAGCAAGTATGGCTTTCAGAGGAGGCTGGATCTGAAAGTGCTGGCACAGACTCCAGCATTCAGCATGGAGCCCTGCCCCTGCCTGCATCAGCAGAGAGTGGTGGTCTGACTGCTCTCCCTATCTACCAAAATAAGCAAGCGCACACCTCAGCGCAGACACTTGCCACGGTTTGGGGTGCACAGATACAGGAGCCTCTGGAGCAGAGAAGGCACCCCACAAACCCCTAGGCCATAAAGTAAGGTAGAGAAAACTGTGATGTAGTAGATTCCAAGACTGAAGATCCTAGACACAAACAAGTCACTTAAAAGGAAAGAGGGTTTTTGGGTTTGGGGGGTTTTTTGAGATAATTTTTTTTTCTTTTTTCTTTCACGGGTGTTTTTGGAGTTTGAAGATTTTTTTTTTTCCTTTTTTCTCCCTCTTCTTTTTTCATTTGAATTCTTATATTTGTTTCCCTTATATGGTCTTTATGTTTGGTTTTTCCTCTTTTATTTGTTCTTTTCTGTTATTTTCTGTTTTGCCTCTCATCGTCCAATAATTTTTAAAATTCTACTTTTTCATTTTCCAGTTCTTTACTACACTTGATCTTAGCCAAAAGGCCGAGAAGCGATTTTTCCAGTTCTTTACTAGTATAGTGATTCATCCTTCCTAGTAAAATTAATCATTAGATACTTAACTCTATGCCATTACTATTGAATGTTATTCCATCATTAATAGAGATATACTTGTTGCATTTAGTAGATATTTACTACATGTCAATATTTGGTTTGTTTTAATGTTTATACTATAACTATGTACTTTTCTATCAGTGGTACACTACTGCTCCTCACAGTATGTTTATATCAAGTCTGTCTTTGACACTATCACTGCTGCTGAATTTATTGCTATTACCAAGGTGGCATAGTTGTTGCTACAGGTATTAATTAGTTTTCTCTATATGCCAATATCTGGATCTCCTCTGGATCATTAAGAATACTATGAGAAATTTGTTCTGAGCCAAATACACTGAGGCCTCTCCTCCCAAATAAACAGAGGTGGGTGAATATCAAGACAGAGGCAGATGCCTATAATTAGCTATGGCCACAGCACATCACTGAAAACAAACACCAACAAAAGAGGTTTCCATAAACAAAGTTTTCTACTATAACCAATCTAAAATCCTCAGTATAAAATAAAACAAAACAACAGAAACATGATAAGACTAGGCAAGAAAACCTCCAAAAACTCCTAACTATCTCAAAGCTGACTCATGCGGTACATTAAGGGAAACATTTAAAAATTGTTTAAAAAAAAAGAAGAGACTTTTAAAAATAGATCAATATGGTGCTTAGTTAGCTCAATGAAAATACAGTTAAATAGATACTAAGCTTAATAAACAAAACAATCAGCCAGTTTAAACAGGACACTAAGCTGAGCTTTAAAAAATGATCTAAATTTGGCAATTAAGTTTAGCAGTTTTTTGGTTGAATTTTTAGGATCTTCTATAAAGAGTATCATGTCACCAGCAATGGCAATTTAACTTCTTCCTTTCCTATCCTTATTCCTTTTATTTCTTTCTCTTGCCTAATTGCTGTGGCTGATTTTTCCAGGACTATATTGAACAGAAGTGGTGAGAGTGGACATCCTTGTCTTGTTCCTGATCTTAGTGTGAAAGGTTTCCGTTTTTGACCATTTAGTATGATGTTGGCTGTTGGTTTCTCATAGATAGCTTTTATTAGTTTGAGATAGAGTTCATCTATTCCAATTTTCTGTAGGGTTTTGGGAAAGATAGCCTCTTTAACAAATGGTGCTAGAAAAACTGGGCTTTAACCTGCCAAAGACTAAAGCTAGACCTATCTCTTTTACTATATACTAAGCTTAAAAACAAAGTAGATTAGAGACCTAAATATTAAAACACACACACTAAACTTGCTGCAAAACAGGTTAGGTAAAACTCATGAAGACAATGGCTTTGGGAAAGACTTTCTGAACAAAACCTCTATAGCACAAGAACTGGCAGAGATATCAACAAATGGGATCTCACTCTATTAAAAAGCTCCTACACAGCAAAGGAAAACACCAACAGAGCAAAAAAGCAACCAACAATATGAAAAAGATTCTTTACCAGCTATTTCTCAGACAAAAGACTACTATCTAGAATATATAAGAAGCTTTAAAAAAAATCATCCCATCCAAATTTAAAGACCCAATTCAAAAATGGGCATCTAAAATGAACAGACACTTTTCAGAGGAAGAAGTAAGAATAGCTAAGAAGTATATGAAGAAATGCTTGGGCCGGGGTTATAGCTCAGTGGTTCCAGCACCTGTCTTGCAAGTGCAAGGGCCCAGGTTCAATCCCTGGTAACCACATAACAATACTGGGTGTGGAGACTCACCCCAGCAGCAATCAGTGCCACATACCACAATGCCGAGCATGGTGGCTCACGCCTGTAATCCCAGCACTCGGGAGGTAGAGGCAGGAGGATTGCTGTGATGTGAGTTGGAGGCTGAGCTCAGGGCCAGCCTGAACTACAAAGCGAGACCCTGTCTCAGAAAACCTTAAAAAAAAAAAAAAAAAAAAAACAGAAAGAAAGAAACGCTCAACATCTCTGGTCATTTGAGAGATGCAGATGGAAACAACACTGAGATTTCATCTCACTCCACAAAGAATGGTGGCTGTCTCAGAATTAGCCAGCAACAAACATTGGTGAAGCTGCAGAGAAAAAAGGAACCCTTCTCCACTGTCAGTGGGAATGTAGACTCATACAACCTTTGTGGAAATCAGTGTGGAGATTACTCAAAAAGCTAGTATTAGAGGTCCCATTTGACCCGGCCATTGCTCTGCTAGGTATATCCCCAAAAGAATTAAAAGATTCATATCACAGCAACATATGTGCACCCGTGTTCATAGCAGCTCAATTTGTGGTTGCTAAATCTTGGAAACAACCAAAATGTCCACCAACTGGAGACTGGATAAAGAAGACAGGGTTCTTTTATAGAATGGAGTATTACTCTGCCATAAAAATGGTAAGATTGAGTCATTTATACTTAAATAGGTGTACTTTCAGGACATCCTCATAAGGGAAATAAATAGGTCACAGATGTGTAAATATCATATGTATTCTCAATTATGAGAAAATAAAGATGGAAATAAGTTCTAGAATATATAGTAGATATTATGAAATAGGAACTATTTAAAAGGAAATAGGGTGTAGGGGTAAATAACAAGGGGAAAAAGAATGTGATAGTAATAAAAAGAAGGAAACAAAGCTTATGTATATAGGGGGTGGGGGTTTCAGGGTGGGTGGGGGAATGGGAAAAAATGAGAATCAAGTCATGTTATATTCTGGTACAAACTCTCAATGTTGAATAGTGCAATGATGATGTGTATTCATAATGTACCAATAAAGATTTGAATTTTTTAAAAATGACCTAAAATGTAAATAACCAGTTCAGGAAAGAATTAGAATCCATGAAAAGGTACCAAACAGATACTACTGAAAGCATGAGCACCAAAAGTGACCAGTGCAAATAAAAATACCAAAAGTAAGAAACAGGGCTACTGTCAGACAGCAGTTACTCAGAAATACCTTAAACCAAGAAAAATTGATCAAACAACTGTAGCTAATCTAACAAAAACTACTCTGAGTTGGAATTAGTGAAAAATTAGAAACAGCATGAATGGCATACAAAAGTCAGTTTACAAAATAGCAGAAAACTTTCCAAATATCAAGAAAGAATTTAATGGACAGATAAATAAAGCATATAAAATCCTAAGTAGCCATGATAAGTAAAGAACCTCTCCATGGTACGTCATTATCAAAATTCATAAATCCAACACAAGAACATCATCTGAAAAGGTGTCAGAAACAACTGATCACTTATAAAGGCAAACTCATTAGAACTGCCACAGACTTCTCTACACAAACCTTAAAGGCCAAAAGAACATGGAGTGAAGTGTTTCAAGCCCTAAAAGAAAAGAATTTCCAACTGAGATTGATATATCATGTAAAATTATCTTTAAAAATTGATGAAATAGTGTCTCCATGACAACAAAACCAGCATTCCAAAAAATTCTCAATGACATCTTAGAATGAAGCCCTCAATGATAAAACCTCTAGGGAAATGAATATATCAGGTAGGGTAAGCAGTTAAGTAGAAAGGAGTAAAAAGAAACTAGAGACAGGAATATCATGCAATAAGTCAATACAGTAAGTTTCCAATTTAATGAACATTCAAGCTGAACACTTTAATTGATACAAATGAACCTTACATTATAAACATTCAAGGATATAAACAAATCACGGAAGTAGCTCACACATCCATTTGTCTGCCAGACATTGTCAGTTCTGCTGCTGTGTGTTTACTATTTACTGCAATAGTGTACAGCAATACAGTGCTCAATCTGAGCCCAGAATGTCTGAGAGCAAGAAGAAAAGTGGTGGGGATGTGGAGGAGACAGCTAGGAAGAGCAAAACAGTATACACTGTATAGTTGTGTCAAATGTGTATAAGATTCACTGTGTAAAACTTACAAATGAGTTCAACTTACAAACATTCTCCCAGAATGGAACTCATTCATGTAATTTGGGGGCTTACTGTAATTCAATATGTGAAAAGACACATCTTAGCAGAATGCATCAAGAATAAAACCCAATGTTGTTACAAAGAAAATATATATATATAACTCAAAGGTAATTAAAAACTAAACTAAAAGGATGGAAAACAATATTTTATGCAATACCAACCCCAAAACAAGCAGAAATAGATATCATATTTTCACAAAGTGGACTTCAAACTAAAACTGATCATAAAAGGAAAAAAAAAAAAACAACATGGTCAAGGGAACAATGCAACAGGAAGAGCTAACAGGAAACAACAGTGCATTCAACTTCATAAAATAACACTACTAAACATAAAAGATCAAATAGATACCAACAAAATTATAGTGGGGAACCTAAATATCCCACTGCCATTAATAGACAGATCAACTCGACAAAAAAAACCAGAAATCAGAGTTGAATCAAACCTTCAAACAAAGGAACTTATAGATGTCTACACAGTATTCCAGCCAACCAGAATAGAATTGTTCTTAGCAGCATATGGAACTTTCTCCAAAATAGACTGCATACAAGCATATAAACCATGCTTAAGCAGATGCAAAAGATCTGAAATTATCCCATTCATATTATAAGACCAAGCAGAATGAAAATAAATTAATGGCAAACCCCACCCCCCACAGATCCTATGCAAATGTATGGAAACAATCCGTTCAAATAATGAGTCAAAAAATAAATTAGTTCCTAGAATCAAACAACAATGACAGTACAATATACTGGAATTTATGGAACACAATGAAAGCAGTCCTAAGAGGAAAGTTTATATCTGTAAATGCTTATATCAGAAACAGAAAGCAAGCCCAAATAAGTAATCTAATGATACACCTCAAAGTCTTAGAAAAAATAAGCACAATCCAAATCCAAAGCTAGTACAAAGAAAAAAGTTATGGATATCAGTGCAGAAATTAAGGAAACTTAAACTACAAAAAATATCAATGAATCAAAGATCTACTTCTTTGAAAGATTAACAAAACAGAAAAAGTCAAAGCCAATCTTAATCTAAAAAAAAGGTTAAGAAAATACCCAAACCAATGTAATTAAAACTTCAAAAGGAGAAATCACAATGGAATCACAAAACTCAAGATTATTAGCAACTGCTAAGAAAACTTGAACTTCAATAAATTGTAGAATTAAAAAAAAAATAAATGCATGGAGGGCCGGGGAGTTAGCTCAGTGGTTCCGGCACCTATCTTGCAAGCGCAAGGACCCGGGTTCGATCCCTGGTAACCACATACAATACTGGGTTGCACACCCAGCAGCAAGCAGTACCACATACCACAGTGCCGAGCATGGTGGCTCACTCCTGTAATTCTAGCACTCGGGAGGCAGAGGCAGGAGGATTGCTGTGATGTGAGTTTGAGGATGAGCTCAGCACCAGCCTGAACTACAAAAAGCGAGACCCTGTCTCAAAAAACCTAAAAAAAAAAAAAAAAAAAAAAAAAAAAAAAAAAAAAAAAAAAAAAAAAAAAAAAAAAAAAAAAAAAAAAAAAAAAAAAAAAAAAAAAAAAAATGCATGGATGCCTAGACATATATCAATTACCAAAATTATACCAAAAAGATATAAAAACTCTGAATAATCCAATAACAAGCAATGAAATTGAAAGAATAATTCAAAACAAACAAACAAAAAACCTATCAACTAACAAACGCCCAGGACAGGATGGATTCACTCTTGAATTCTACATGAACTTCAGGGAAGATCTAATGCCTGTACTCCTCAATCTCCTTAATGAAAATGAAAGGGAAGAAGTATTTCCAAACTCATTCCAAGAACCTAGTGTTGCTCTACAGTAATTCAAAAACCAGACAAGGATCAACCCAAAGAAGAAAAATGAACAGAGATAATAAAAATCCTCAACAAGATACTGGGAAACAGAATGCAACAAATCATCCAAAAGATCACATATCATGATCAATTAGGCTTCATCCCAGAATGCAGAGATGGTTCAACATATGTAAATCAATAAATGTAACAGAAAACAGAAAAAGAAGTAAGGACAAAAAAAAATCATATGATCATTCCAATAGATGGAGAAAAAGCCTTTGACAAAAATTTAAAATCCATGATAAGAACTCTAAAGAAAATATGAATAAAGAACTTTATCTCAACCTGATAAAAGACACTTATGGCAAAGCTACTGCCAACATCCTTTTAAATAAGAGAAAATAAAGCTTTCCCTCAAAAATCACGAACAAGACAAGAATGTCCACTATCACCACTCCTTTTTAATAACCAAAACATAAGCCAGAGTAAATAGGCAAGAAAGAAATAAAAGAAGTATTATAAGGAAGAAAGAGATCAAATTATCCTTATTCACAGATGACATCGTCTTCTACAAAGAAAACCCCCCAAAAGTCTTACAATAAATAACCAAATTCAGGAATGTAGATAGATAAAATATCCACACAATAATATTAATAGCAATCTTCTATACTGACAGAGAAGAAATAAGAAAAATAATATCATTCACAACAGAATAAAGAAAAATTGAATACTTAGAAGTTAACTATAAAAAAACTAAATTATTCTAAAAAAGATCAAAGAAGATATTAGAAAATAGAAAGATAACTCCTATTGCTGAATAGGCAGAACCAATATAGTCAAAATGACCATACCTCCAAAACTGATAAACAGATTAAATACAATTCCAGTTAAAATACCAACGTCATTCTTCACAGAACTAAAGAAAACAATCTTGAAATACAAATGGAACAAGAAGAGGCTCAGAATAGGAAAAGCAATCTTGGGCAACAAGAGCAAAGCAGAAGGCATTAGAATCCTGATTTCAAAGATTCTACAAAGACACAGTGATAAAAACATCATTATATGTGTATATAATGGAGTACTACTCTGCCATAAAGAGGATAAACTTAAGTCATTTGTGGGAAAATGGATCCAGTTGGAACCCATAATGTTGAGTGAAATAAATCAAACACAAGCTTAAATATCACATGATTTCTCTTATATGAGAAACTAAAAATATAAATAAAGAACAAAAGAAAAGACAGATAATAGGAAATAGGGAAATAAATTTCTTACAAACAGGATGGGGACCAAGAAATAGACCTAAGGGGCCGGGGATATAGCTCAATGGTTCTGGTGCCTGTCTTGTAAGTGCAAGGACCCGTGTTCGATCCCCGATTACCACATAACAATACTGGGTGTGTAGATTTATTCCCAGCAGCAATTAGTACCACATACCACAGTGCTTGATGTGATTGGCTCACACCTGTAATCCCAGCACTCGGGAGGCAGAGGCGGGAGGATTGCTGTGATGTGAGTTGGAGGCTGAGCTCAGGGCCAGCCTGAAGTATAAAACGAGACCCTGTCTCAAAAAACCTAAAAAAAAAAAAAAAATTCATCAAAAAAAAAAAAAAAAGAAAAGAAATAGACCTAAGACAATGGAGAAGAAGGAAATAAGATTTTAAAAAAGGAATTTAAATGTGCTGTGTACATGTACCAACTCCCCACAAGGAATAAAATCATTATGTACTACTAACATGTACTAATAAAAAATTAAAATTTAAAAAACACAGACATAATATTTGATATTAACCCACACTTTTTGAATATATTTTTAATAAGAAACTATCTTTTATAAATACACATTCAAATCTTTGAATGAAATACTGTGAGGACTAGAAAACAATAAGATATTAAAATAATATGGAAGTAGTGTGGGGCAGAAAGTTACATCAGTGAAAAAAATCAAAGAAAAAAATGGAAACAAGCCTTTTATACATGAAGGAAATAAGGAAAAAAGGAGAAGCAAGATAACATATACTGGCACAAATTCCCTATGATGATTATTGTAATTATGTATATCTAAAATGTACCAATAAATGTTTTTCTTTTGGAAGAAAGAAAGAAAGAAAGAAAGAAAGAAAGAAAGAAAGAAAGAAAGAAAGAAAGAAAGAAAGAGAAAAAGTTTCATCAATGAAGTAAGGAAGGGCATGAGTTCATAATTGCTAAAATTGCTGATTAAAACATGTTTAAAATTTTCTATGACAAAAAGTTTTTTTAAAATCTGAGTCATCAGTCTCAGGACTTTGTGCTTTGTCCTCTATCTCAATTTCTGAGGCCTTAAACTTTCACTCTCTCAGGGACATCTCCTTTAACCATCTCATCTAAACATACTTCCCAAGTCATTTTGTATCTTAACATCCTGATTTACTTTCTTCTCAGAAACTACAAACATCTGAAATCACTTTACTCAGTTGTTTTTCTGTCTCACCACCACTACAGTTCTGAAATATATACTCTAAGTAGGAAGCTGTCTGTTTTAGTACTCACTTCTAATTTTCTAACACAGCACATTTCTCTCTCATGGTAGGGACTAAAAGAATAAAGAAATCAAGCCAGAGCTGGCTGCTTGAAATGCACAAGTCAAAGCAATAGGGATGAACTAAGCACAAGGGACAAAAACACTCCTGAGGTGACTTCACACAACTACAACCAAAACTAGAACTCAATCAAGAGTAAGAGGTTGACCCACTCAAATTCTCTCTCAAAAATATACATAGCTGGACATGGTGGCACACATTTGTAATCTCAACACTTTGAGAGGCTGAGGCAGGGGGATTGAAAGTATGCAAGGCCCTGTCTCAAACAGAAAGGGGACATGGTGTACAGCTCCGTGGCAGAACACCTGGGTTCAATCCCTAGTAACACAAACAATTTAAAAAGTACAGGCTGTCGATGGAATAAGGAGAGTCACTTTGGCATAGGCTGTTCATTACGAGCAGGCTGTAATTAACTCCACAACAACCCTTACATTATAACATTTGTATCATAGATGACAACAATCCAGTCGGACTTCCAGAGCTCTGAACATACATTTTTACAATAAACACTAAAATGAAAGATTATTACTTCTTTTATTTAGAACTTCTTTTTATTTAGATGTAAAGCCATCAAATTGTACGAGGATGACATATCTGAATTTCATATCATCTTATAATAGCCACTGGTATTGTATCTAACAGAACTCCCACTCAAGCAAGCTGATCTGATGTCCCCATTTGAAATGAAACCTCTAGTGACTTATGTGTGAGAGCTGCTGAATCATAATGAATTGACAAACATTTTTAAAGAACAGTAGATGACAGATGATTGTAGGAAAATGAGCATGATGGTATAAACACTCACTGACACTAGCATCAAAATAATGTTCCTTGTTCTTTCTTCCCTTCTTTTCCCACTAAGTCCCACATCACCACTTTCTTCCATCTTGCCATTCCACCATACATTTGCACTGTATCTCTTCCATTCTTTTTTCTTTTACTCCACACATATTCCACTCCCTTGTCTTATCTCCTTTCTTCCCTTCCTCCCTAAGCTCACACTAAAGTAGAACTCATTTAGAATTGTAAATGCTTGTTGAATAATTTAATAAATGAAAAATAAAACTATAAGACAATACCATTTTAACCCATTAGACCAAGTATTTCCTTCCTGAGAGAGACAAAAAAGACAAGCAGTAAGCTCTTCTCACAGATGAGGCAAAGCCAAATGGGGGTTATCAATATGCAGATTTTACAAGTCTCCAGATGTAAACTGTCAGTCACAATGATTACCACAGCAATCTCAGAATGGCTATATCTGAGAAACAAGAGTGCTGTGGCCAGCATTCACTCTAAATACATTTGTGTAATGAGATTTGGGGAGACTTCTGCAAATATACCCAACAATTTTCCTCTTCTCTTGTTTTCCAGACACTTGTTTCTCACGTAACTAAGCTATACATAGATCCTAAGGTTGTGTGCTATCTTGTCATAAAATTAAAATTTTACACTTGTGACCTCACTGTCAACTTCCTGGCACTAATATCCCTACAGTAAGACTCAAGAATATAAGCTCAGTAGGAAATTTGAAGTGTTCAGAAAATTAATTAGTATTTGGCATGCTGTTTAAAAAAGACTTCCATTCTGGTTCTGTCAAAAGCAGTCTGGCACATTTCTCTAGCACACTAACAATCTGACGATTGGTAAACCAATGTTTTATTTACAGCCCCTCTACAGTTCTTCAATGTTTCATTTGCATACATACATAAAAACTAAGTCAATAGCTGAGGTTTCAGAAAGAAAAGGGCATTTTACTAGAACACTAATGTTTCCTAAGACTGTTTTGTATCAAGTGAGATAACAATGCAAACAGTTAAGGAGGCAAATAATCTAACATGGTCAACTATTCACAGCTTTAAAAAAAAGGAGAGAGAGAAAAGGTATTTTGTAAATTTGTACAATCTTTAACTTTAATAATCACTTCTGACTTCATGTGAGGCCCTACTTCAGAGATATAAGTTACTCAACCTCATTTTGTAAGTGGGCGAATAGATGCTAAATGAGTTTTCCAAGCTCACAAGGCCAGCAAAGAGTAGAGGTGGAATGTAAGATCAGGTCTGATTCTAAAACTCAGCACCCCAACTATAATGCTATTCTACTATTCTATTTTTTTTATGCACTGCATTATATCATACAATTTACTCATCATAAAAACCTAGCTATGTTAAGACAGTACTTTCAAAAGAATAAGATGCTTAAGTGTTTATTCTGGTCACAAATATGACAAGAACATGTCATAAAAATTTTAGTTCATTATTAATTTCTACAGAAAAGCATTACAAACTTATATTTTAGAATAAGCCTAAGCTCACTGCTTAGACATTTCCTCATTTTTAGAGATGTCCTTAATAAACCACTGCTAATAATTAAACATATGGGAACATAAGCTGAAAAAAGAGTAAGGGTGTATTTGTAAAGTTTATTTTTATAAACAATGATTTGTTGGGTTTTGTAGAACATATATTAAAGACTAAAGTCTAGCAGTGAATATATCAATATTTGACACTTCATTATAATTTATAATAATCCACTTTATCTAGATACTGATTAGAAAAATGCAGAAAATCAGCACAGGTTGATCATTATGGAGGGCAACAAAGTTATCAAGTGAAATTAAGTGAATAGATGGAATTTCAAAATTTGTTTCATTTTGAAGAAGGATAAGTTGATGGTTAAAATGAATGGATTAAAGTGTTAAGACAGAATTTGAATTAATTTATTGGTACTGTTCCTGTATTCCCCTAGGAAGAAAGATCATGTCACTCAACAGATACATCTAGCCAATTAAAGACTGGTTAGGGGCTGCAATTCTTCCACTGTACCACTGTGCTGGAAGGATTTCAGCTATGATGTAGGATCCACAACAAGGACAAAGTAAGGAAGAACAGGTAAAATGAGCTCTGTCCCAGCGGCAGGCAGTCTCATGGGAAGAAAAGAGCAAAGAATTAGCATTTCTGAACTTGACAAGTGAATGTCACAGGCACACAGCCGTCATATGCATCAGCACTCTTACTCTGTCCCTCATCCTACATCAGATTTTACCAACTATTTCTAGCTGTGTTCCTTGTCAATCAAGTATTTTCCTCCTCCTAAATGAATCAATCAGTAGAAGAGATATTTTAGTCTAGTCACTGCTTGTTCTCATTCTTCCAGTTTTCTCAGTAACAGAGCTAGTAACTGGCAGTTTTATACACAATGACCTAACCACAGCAGCCACTCAAACCAAACTGGCCCCATTTATTCCACTCATTCATTCATTCATCGTACACTGAAAAACTAATTTCCTGATGTAAAATTCACATAACATAAAAGCAATCATTGTAAAGTAAACAATCTAGTGGCAACTGGAACATTCACCATCTTGTGCAACCACCACCTCTATATAGTTCTAAAATATTTCTGTTAATTCAAAGTAAAATCCTAGAGCCATTAGACAGTTTCTGCCCATTCTCCCCTCCTCCAATAGCTTCTGGAAACCATCAATCCACATTCTGTCTCTATGGATTTTTTTTTTTTTTTTTTTTTTTTTTTTTTTTTTTTTTTTTTTTTTTTTTTTTTTTTTTTTTTTTTTTTTTTTTTTTTTTTTTTGAGACAGGGTCTCACTTTGTAGTTCAGACTGGCCCTGAGCTCATTATGTAGCCCAGTCAAGCCTGGAACTCACTGCAATCTTCCTGCCTCTGCCTCCCAAGTGGTGGGATTACAGGCATGAGCCACTATGCCCAGCATTGTGGTATGTGGTGCTGATTACTGGTAAGTGCAAGTTATCAAACGCAGTATTGTTGTATGTGGTTACCAGGAACTGAACTCACGACCTTGCACCCTTGCACCTGCAAGGCAGGCACGGAAACCACTGAGCTAAATCCCTGGCCCTCTATAGATTTATCTATTCTGGATACCTCATATAAGTGGAATCATGCAATGATTCCTACCTTGCTTCTTCCACTTAGCATACTGCTTTTGAGATCATCCATATTGTAGAATATATTAACAATTTTTATTTTTGTGAAGAATACATTATTGTATGTATATGTAACAATTTGTTTATCCATTCATCAAAAAATGAATACTCAGGTTTTTTCTACTCACTAGCCATTATGAATAGTGCTCCTACAAATGTGTGTGCACATGTATTTTTCTACGTGTTTTCATTTATTCTAGGTATGCACCTAGAAGTTATGAGGTCATATAAAAATTATATATTTAATTCCTGAGGAACTATTTTCAACAGATAAACATGCATTTCTGAGCACTAGTCACATATCAGATAAAGTCCTTTCTATGAAGTTTATATTTTAAAAAGAAAAATTAATAAATGAAGAAATCATTAAAAATATATACACATTCTGGGTATGGTGGCTCACGTCAGTAATCCCAGCACTCAAGAAAGAGGCAGAGGCAGGAGGACTACTGGGAGTTCAAGTTTCACCTGGGCCTCACAGTGAGCTCAGGGCCAGCCTGAACTACAAAGTGAGACCCTATCTCAAAAAAAACCCAAAACATACACACATAGAGAGAGAAGACAGAGAGAGAGAGAGGTGGCAGATGTCAGAAGTGCTATGAAAAAATTAAACAGAGTAGAGTACAAAGAGTGATGGAGCAGGTTAGGAAAGACCTCTCTGATAAATGGGCAGTATGAAATGAAATCATTACATGCTTTTATTAGACACCTCAATAATTAGTGAAACATTTTTAAGTGAAATATTATTTCTTATACAATATTTTCCCAAAGCACTTTCATCTTCTGAGCTTGAATAATCTTGCCTTTGTACTTTTTTTAATGTTAATTTAGCCTGGTAACTTTGCATAAAGCTTCTATTTATTTTGTATAACATAAAACAAAACCCATCTGGTAAATTTTGTTGATCACCATTATGCCCTATGGCAACAAATCTAATTTTCTAATGTGATTACAGTTACAGGTGATCATCAAATAAAATGTCATGGAATGTCAAGGTTCTATAACCACAAACCATCAATTTCACAGAAGAATAAAATCATAGCTCAGGTAATGTACGAAGTCCCAAATTGTGAGGTGAGCCAAACATACTCAGCTAAGAGTTAGGGAACCCCAACCTTAATTCCTGCTCTATAACTCTGTGCAAATCAATTATCTTTTGTGAATATCAATTCTCAAAATCAGGGTGTTGGGGGTTTGAGTTGGCGAGGTAGAGTGTGAGTAATGATATGGAAGATCCTTCCTATTTAAAATTTAAAATACACATTTTGAGTAATGAGTGCATTTAGCTAAAAGGAACAAATATAGCTGAAAAAACACAATGTTTTGCTTGTCTTTGAGCCAATTTAGTTTAGTGGAGAGATGGCTATTCAGAAGCCTACTTTAGAAAATAGATCCAGTATAATGAGTAGAAGTAAGTCAGAATTTTATGCTTCAAACCGAGGATCACTAAACTATGCAAGATATATACTGAAGGGTAGTTATACCCAAATCTTTAAGCTCATCACAAAATATCATAAAGCTATCTTTTGAGTGCCTCCTACGTGGGTGGTACAGACAGGCAAAATACATATCATATATATAATATGTATGCATATAATACATGTATGGCAATATATATATATATATATACCTTATATGTGTAAGCATTCCATTTTACAGGTGAGAAACTAAGACTCAGAGAGGTAAGATAAAGTAACTGTTAGAGATCACATGGACTGCACAACGATGTATACAGTAAAAGTGGAATTCTAAGCCAGACAGGACTGAATGAAACAAAGTCCACTATTATGGTGAAAAATCTTAACCATATGACTAAAGATGTTATTCTTCATTTAAGACCATAATATTTTATTTATATAAATAAATGTAAGAATGTAATTCTCCCCTCCACAATGTAAGAAAAATTCCAAATTCCTAGCTAAACCAAAATCAACTATCTTTTTTTTTTTTTTGAGTCAGGGTCTCGCTTTGTAGTTCAGGCTGGCCCTGAGCTCAGCCTCCAACTCACATCACAGCAATCCTCCTGCCTCTGCCTCCCGAGTGCTGGGATTACAGGCGTGAGCCACCACACCCGGCACTGTGATATGTGGTACTGATTGCTGCTAGGCATACTCTCCACGCCCAGTATTGTATGTGGTTACCAGGGAAAAGAACCCCGGCCCTTGCACTTGCAAGACACGTGCTGGAACCACTGAGCTGAATCCCCGGCGCGAAAATCAACTATCTTATGTCATCATTTAAAAGTTGCTAGTGTTTTACCTTTAAAATCAATTTAAACTTATCATTACCAAACACTTACCTGACTTTACTTCCCAGTCAGTATATCTCTTAGAACAAAATTCTCAACTGTAGAAGCACAGAGGATCACAACATATTCTGCACCTGCTTTCCCCTAGATGATTCCATTCAGTCTGAGCATCTCTATGCTTAAGACTTCCAAATCCTAACACATGTTTTAACCTCTCCAGTGATACACTACTTAATAATAATTAATGATTACATCATAGGGCTATATTTTTGCACAATATCATCAGCCATCTGTATCTGTGGGTTCTGCATCCATGAATCCAACCAATCACAGATTGAAAATATTTGGAAGAAATGCATCTGCATTGAACATGTACAGACATTTTTTTATCATCATTCCCTAAGTATTATGGTTCAACAATTACTTGCATATCATTTATATCACATTGCAAGTATTGTAAGTAAACTGGAGATGATGTAAGTATACGGGTTGTACCCAGGCCTTTTGCAATGAGTTACATTTCCAGTCCTTTTTTATTTTTCTTTTGGTTTGGGAGAGGTTGTTTGTTTGTTTGTTTTGAAGATAGTGGCTTGATAAGTCTATAAGTCACTCAGGCTGGGCTTGAACTTGAGATCTTCCTGTCTCACCCTCCCAGAGTGCTGGGATTATAGGCATGTGATGCTACATTCAGCTAAGTGTTCTATAAGATATATGCAAATATTGCATTACTTTACATACGGTACTTGAGCATCTGAAGATTTGGTAAACAATAGGAAGTCCTGAAACCAACTCCATAGGAATATCAAAGGATGATGGTATACAATAAAGATAATAATAGCCTTTGATATGATAAACAATAACTAACAGCTTATGACAAACAATAGCCTTTCTTCCTTGCTCTTAAAAAGCTTTGTGAGTCATCTCTCATTATCTCTCTCCCCAATTTTTACTATAAGCTTTATGACTTAATCATTTCAAAATGTGATTTTGAAGATAGGTAAAGATAGGTAAACACTGTGATCTACCATTTTTAATATCTGGAACTCCTCTGAGCCTTCCCCGGGAGCCTTAGAGGTATAGGAGCTCAAATACTTCCCTTACACTCATGTCTTAAATCTCCCTCTATAATTATTATCTTTTCATGCTCCTTAGTTACTCTACCTAGGATCTCTCCTGTGGATACTAAACTCAATACAGTGAGGCCTGCCAGGAAAACCCTCCACAACTCCAACCCCCAATGAACCTAAAATGACAAAAGGATACAGATTTTCTCTGAACCAATTCAATAAGAATATAAAAGAAGCAAGCAAAATGTGAAAACAATAGCCAGCCAACTCATAACTACTCTCTGACATCCAAAGACTCTTCTGCATTTTCGCTATAATCCTCAAACATGATTTATATGTCTGATCTGTCTCAACTTGACATTAAGTATACTGAACAGCACAGCATCGGTAAATCTCCCTAATAAAAATATCTGTAAACTGTTCCCCATAGAATGGCCCTCAAAGTCCAGTATATTTTTACTATCTTGTCAGTTTTCTGCCATGATGTTATGACAGGGTTATTTCATTTTAAAGGTTACCGTCCCATCAAGTGTCAAATCAACTCTCACAGACAAATAATAGAACAATATTCTGTAATCTACTTACAGTCAACATTTTTTAAAGGTTGTGAGTGAATGAAATAATCTTATAATTCTAAATCCTAAAATGATGAGAAAATTAGAAAAGGATGCAATTTCTTGCGAAAAATGAAATTCTTCCACTTGTTTTATCAGTAAATTTATATCACAATTTCATCAAGCCATTTCATTACCTTTTGATTATAGCCACAGGAAACATATGTGTGTGTGTGTGTGTGTGTGTGTGTGTGTGTGTGTGTGTGTGTGTATGATATGTATAGGTGACCTGGAAGCCAGAATAATCTATAATAGTTATTTTATATTGCTTTTATTTAATTTAATATAAATACACAAACTGCTATCTTAACATGAGGTATTTGCATAATTCCTAATTAACTTCATTTCCATCCTTTCTTTCCCAGATCTTTTCTCATTCAATTGGCTTTAAATATATTCATGCCAGTTCTCCATGTTCTTGCCAGAATGATTAAAAAATTTTTTTCCAGCGTCAGTATGGGAAATGATTGATAACAATCTTATTATTCTCAAACTATTCCTTGCTGGGTCTGTGCGGCAGAAAAAATGTTAAAAGTGATTTAAAAGCCAGATTTTCTGAAATCCTACATTTTCAGATGAATATCAAAAGAAAGAAAATGAGCACGTATTCATTCTACCTTTAAAATGAGAAGTCCACACTGTGAAAATGGAGAAAAATACATTCAAAGAGTCTGAGAAATAAACTGCTTAAGCCATTTCCTAAAAAGGAAGTTGCATTTCTGATTGTATTGTTAAAATTATAGAAAACAACTCCCTGTTCTTTAAAACCACTAAAATATGCCTCCAAAATCATAGGTATTATTATGAAAAGTGTAAAGGTATTAAGAGCAAAATTATGGTGCTGACAAATGTAAGCAATGAGCTGTTGAGGTAAGTTCTATACAATACTAACCTCTCATGCCAAGAAAAAAGACAATGATAAGAGAAAATTGATTAAATCATTTTAAAAGAGACACTGATGCTTGTGAAACTCTTTAGTATGGAATTTTCTTCCTATGGGATAACCATACAATGTCTTTGTCTTGTCTAAAGTGTACCAAAATTACAAATACACTGACAAAAATTGCCCTTATTAATCAGGTTGAAAGAAACAGGAAGGTTAAAAAAAAACAGATATTTCCAGAGAAGAAAAGTAAAGCAGGAAAGTGAAGGTAAAATAAAAGGGCTATAATCAGAGATATGGGAAGAAGACAAACTGCGTTAATTAATTTTCTTTAAGAAATAAGACTAGCTACACACTGAGATGAATTGTATCATTTGCCAACTGTCCCAAGCGGCAAAGTCAAACAAATAACTCTGTAATTCTTCATTAGTATTTCATGAAGTTTAACTATTTGCAGACTGTCAAAAATTAGGGCGAGGGGATTCTTCAAATCAGATGAGAATCACAACTCATCAACTTTTTATGTGCAGTTTCCAATGCCACGTCCTCATAATCCAGTCACCTTTCTAGGCAGCATGTCAGAATATTACAGCATTAAGGATCAATCCCTCAACACATGAGTCATTGGGGGAAAATGTCCTATTTAAACTAGAAAATCTCTCTCTCATAGCCTTTAAGTCTTTACTCAAATGTCAGGTTCTCAATAAGGCCCCATTTGAATCCTACCCTGCCTCCAATATTCCTTTGTCTTCTTTCCTTGTTTTACTATTCTCCGCAGAATTTATCTAATATAGCATGCATTTTACTTATTTGTTTTTCCATACTTTGCTTCCTATAGTACAGACTTTGCGAGAACAAATGTGTTTATTCACAGCTATATCCCTAATAGAGTAGAAATTTACTATTTTATTGAATCCATAAAAAGGTACAGAGAATATGAAACAAATTTTTTAAAGTATTTCTTAACATTAGGGGAAAATGTACACAAGAAAGAAAAAGCAATGGCATACAACATACCATTGCCATAAAAAGCATTACTATAGTAATAATAAACACTGACATAACTCAGTGGTTCTTAAAACTGCCTGCAAATGAGAAGCAAGGAGAAGACTTTTTAAAACACAGATACTCAGGACTCTCCCCAAAAAGAGAATCTGAGGGTGAGCCTTTTATATTTACAATTGTTCATGCAAGTTTCCCCAGGACTCCAATGGATAGCCAGGACTAAGCACTCATCTACCCCTCATCACAACACAACTACAGTAGGTGGCTAGGGGATGGGCTATGTAGGTGTTATAGACAAGTGGTATGAACAAAAGCTAAATGCCATCTTCTAGAGCTAAAAGTCAAAAGATAATTATCAAAACTTAAAAATCAAAACTACTATAATTCAAAAAGAACCAGGTAATAAGGGCTGAAAACAATGTTTCCTTCTGGGAAGAAATGGGAATAAGCCTAAGAATGGCTACCCAGAAGTAAACAATGGACAAAGCATAGAGGACAATAACTTTGTGTAATAAGTCAAGTTGGCTCTTTGACTTTTAGAATCTGAATTTACATCATTTATATTTTAATGAACAAATTATAAATAAATTAACAAAATGCTGAAGTTGGTTCACTTAATTAGACAAGGAAGAGAAGAGAGAATGGGGGCTGAGTTCAATGAGACTGAGGCTAGAGATCACAAAGAAATAAATTTCCAGGGACAGAATGGCCAACATTTCTACAAAAGAAGGGGTAAAATTTCATTTTAAGATAATTATAGTAAACAGAATATTGATTTGAACCTTCAGTCCAAAAATTAAAAAACCACCAGAAAGTGTGAGGAGTGGTGGTGGCAGCAAAAAACTACGGCTGTAACATTAGGAACCCACCTCCTTTTAATGTGACAGCAATTTAATCTCAATATGGTTAATCCTGTTCTATGAGAAGCAGTCACAATTCTACCTAGTACCTTTTTAGACAATGATGCACATAGTAAATGCGGATTACTTTAGCTGAATTTTTTTCTCTTTGTCCTTATACAGAAAAGGCAAAAATGAGAAATTTTAAATTAAGAAACCTCAAACACAGTCAGAAATGTGTTTAAAAGTAAATTGAAACTTAGAAGTGTGCTTACTTAAGAAATTAATTTTAAATGAATATTTTCTGTGTAAGACATAAAAAGAAAGAGAAGATATCTTCTAGGAAGAGCTCATATGCCACTCCTTTACAACTGCATTTGATAAAGTTAAATTCATGCTTCATCTGAACTGATAGAAAATATTTATCCAAAGGAGACTCCCATGGTTTCACAGTTAAACGATGATAATTTTAAAGTCTTATTTTATTAGTTTAACACTCTTCTTACACTTTAGGAAACACAAGAGCATTTAATTATTCTTTTGTGTTTCAACAGCCTCTCACAAAGTTTGTACAACACTCTGGAATGATAAGTGGACACTTTATGAGAGTTCCTTCCGATTAGTTTAGCATAGTGACAGCTCCAGGTGTGAACTATGTAAGAAATATTTTAAAAATATAGTTTACAGTGAATGCTGCTGCTGAGTGCCATGCAACAGAAAAGCAGGCTCATAAAGATGGTATAGTATGTCTTTAACCGCCTTATTCACCACATCTTTTCAATCAGATCTCATACTCCTATTCAGAGAATGTTTCTTCTATCCCCTGGAAGAATACAATACTGGTCAGGAAGATGCAAATGCAAAGAAAGGTGAAAATGAAAGTGAATTTCAGAATGTTTCAAAAGTTTTGAATAGTTAAAAGAAAATATGCAAAAGGAAAAGGGAAAGAATAGGTAGAGGAAAGTAAAGAAGGAAAGAAAAAACTTGATAGTAAAATAAAAAGAAATATAACTTATGTATATAGGGGGCAAGGGTTGTAGAGAGGGCAAGAGAATGGGAAAGAATGAGAATCAAGATGTGTTATGTACAAGTTCTCAATGTTAAATGTGACCATCAGGTATGTATAAAATGTACCAATAAAATCAATTTTTAAAAAAGAAAATGCAAACTGTGTAGTACTTTAAAAATTAATTGATTCAAACTATGAAAAGAATGAGTTATGAGAAAACTAATTTTCCCATTCTTCATTAGACAAGTCTACAACTCATTTTCTATATTTTTCAGAATGAAGAGAATAACTGATAGCCACTTAACCCCACCTTGCAAGTACTATTTATATGACTAGAAAATATACTTTTTGCCTGAATAAAAATGCATATTTTTGCAACACAATAAACTTACAGTCATCTTCACTAAATACTTATTGAACTATTACACACAGAGAGATTGGTAGACTGACTCTAGAAATAAAAGAAAACATAAATTCATACCTTTTATCCTGGAAAATATAATAGTGGACATAGAACATATGAATAAGACAGCCTAAAACTACATTTCTACATTAGCCTATTACGTAAATACCAACACAGTGGTATTTTAAATACCAACTATATTGAGATACAAAAGGCTGAGACAAAATTCATCCTTTATGATTTTTAGAATATTCATGTCATATACCCACCATCACATTAATATTAGAACATTTCCATGACCCCCAAAAGAAACTATATATTCATTAACAATCAACATTTCTTCCTCCCCTCAGCTCCTAAAACCGTATTTTCAAGGTTTACTACATTACAACATACATTACTGTTTCATTTATCTCTATTGGTTAAATAATATTCCATTTCTATAGACAACATCCCATTTTATCTATTCACTTACCAGTGGACAGATCTAGGACTGTTTCTACTTCTGGACTACTGAGAATAATATCAATGTGAAAGAATTAAAAGCATCAGACCGCAATGACATATGTGCACCCATGTTTGTAGCAGCACAGTTCATAAACTGGAAATGGCCCAAAAGCCCATCAGCTGGAGACTGGACAAAGATGTGTGGTGTTTTTATTAAAATGGAGTATTACTCAGCTATAAAATAGATCAATTAGAGACATTTATATCTAAATGAATGAACCCTGAAGCCATACATATAAGTTAAATAAACAGGACACGGATGTGTAAATACAGTATTATTTCTCTAGTGTGAGAACCTGAAAATGTAAATAAGTTCCAAAATGTATTATAAGTATTGTGAAATAGGAAGGAAATGTTCAAAAGGAAGGGGGAACTGGCAAGGGGGGAAAGACAAGGGAAAAAAATTTGAAAGGAAAAAAACAGAAACCAAGCTTATGTAAATGGGAGAGTGCAAGGTTGTAGGAAGAGCAGGGAAATGATATACACAAGCACAAATTCTCAATTATGAACGTGATCACAATGTATACTTAAAATGTACCAATAAGTTTAATAAAGGAGAAAAAAGAATAATGCCAATGTGAATATACTTGTAGAAGTTTTTTGTCAATAAACATTCTCAGTTCCTTCAGGTTTATCCTGAGGAGTAGAACTGCTGAATCATATGGTAGTATCTATTTAAAATTTTGAAGAGCTGCCAACTTTTCTAACGTGGACTGCACCATTTTACAAGCTTAGTATTCAAGGGTTCTGATTTTCCCACATACTTGCCAGTACTTGTTATTATCTACTCTTTTTTATTTCAAACATTCCACTGGATCTACTGATACAGTTTTTGGAAGAAAAAAAAATGTGCGCATGTGCGTGCGTGTGTGCATGCATGCATGTGTCTAAATTCTAACACCCTTCTCAACAATGGTAATAGTAAGCACTGAACAAATATTTGTTCATTTGGTATGCTAATGTTAGACCCTTGAGAGAGCCTACAAAAGTGAGAAACGTCTCCAAGAAGGAATCATTAGCACCATAAAAGACTACCATAAATTATCTGACTATTGCAACATGTGTCTGCTGGAATCCATTCTAACATTTTGCTTTTAGAATTCAACTGTCCATCTGTTTAAGGTGATCTGCTTTCACCACTATGTCCCTATGGGTTTATCAATTTTCTCTCAAAACAACAAGTCAAAAATTCCTTAAGATAGATAGCTAACAATTACATGTTGGATATATCTTGTAAATACATTTTTCTAATATAAAGATCCACTATTAAAAAGAGAAACTGATCATAAAATAGTAAAAATATTAAGAGGTATAATGTAGGTCCAATCTATTCTTAATATTCAGATTAGTTTTATCTTTTGAATAATATATACTCTAACTAGGACACAGCTAATTACATTAAGGTCTACAATATGCAGAAACCTTAACATTTATAACAGACAATTCCTTATCACAGAAATCCCATAATTTTCATTAGCAGTAACAACTTCTATTTATTAGCAGTAGCAATTTTCTACATGGCTCCTGATAACTTGAGTATTATGGAGATATATAAAGAATAAAGATTTAGTTGACAATTGTATAAAATGAGAGAAAAGAAATTAAAACTAGAAATAGATCAATCACTAGAGACAATGGATTCATTGATTAGAATAAAAAACTTCAACTGCATAATTATATTTGCCTTTGATTTGCTTGCAAATTGCCTGGTAAAACAGAACAAGCTTATCTGATAACATTTCAGAGTTCAGAGGGATAGTTCTTAATGGTGTGATTTTGAACACTGTGAAAAATATACCTCAGTGTCTATTTCTACAACTTTTGCAAAACTTCATAAAATAAGCAATTGTATAGCACTTCTTAGATGGCAAATACTGACTGTATCAAGCACTAGATATAAAAAATGAATAAATAAAATGGTCACTGATGAGGGGATAATGATGCATACCTGTAATCCCAGCTCTCCAGGAAGTTAAGACAGGAGAGTCACAAGTTTGAGCCCAGCATAAACAAATTAGTGATTTAGCAAAACTCTGTCTTAAAAATTTAAAAGGGGCTGAGAACATAACTCAGTATGAAGGCTCTCAGAGGAATCCCCAGTACTGAAGAAGAGAGACAGTGAGAAAGAGACAGAGACAGAGAACAAGCCACTGTTCACAAGATAGTCACAATCTATTAGATCCAATAGATATAATCAACATAAAAATCAAGTTTTATTGAGACCAACTCTACGATAGAAACTATATTAAAAGTTTTAGCTGATTTAAACCCAGTCTGTCTGACTCTGCGGCACATTACTAACCACACCATTAAGAACTATCCCTCCGATAGATACTACAAAATAGATAATATTCAAAGGGGAAAAGGTAGGGGTAAGTAATGAAGGGAAAGAAAAAACATGATGTTAAAAAAAGAAAAAAAGCATATGGATCTATGAGAAAAAGGGGTTGTAGGGTGGGTAGGGGAATGGATAAATATGAGAATTAACTCATGTCATATACTGATACAAATCCCCAATGTTGAGTGTGATCGTCATGTGTATATAAAATATACCAGGAAATAATTCAACTTTTTAAAAAAAGATAGCTGTCTACAAATCAGGAAAAGGGCCCTCACTAGACATAAAATCTTCCATACACCTTGATCCAATCTCTCATACTCAAGAATTGTGAGAAATAAACCTCTGTTGTTTGTAACACACCCTGTTTAGTATTTTGTATTTTGCAATAATACCCAAATGTCTAAGACAAAGGACGACAGACAAAACAAGAAATTACAAAGGAAATTTAAAAATATCTTGAGATAATAGAAATGAAATAAAAATATCAAAATGTATGGAATGCAGCAAAAAACAGTACTTTGGAAATTTTATAGCGGCAAAAAATTCCAAAGAATTTTTTTTAAAAAAAAGAAAAATCTGAAATTAACAATCTATAGTTAACTATAGTTAATCAACCATCTACCAACTAGTTCCTCAAGGAATTAGTGAAAGAACAAACTAAACTCAAAGTTAATTAAAAAAAGAAATAATTAAGATCAAATCAAAACAAAATGAAAAAGAAAATAGGGGGGAATCAACAAAACTAAGAGCTGATTTTTAAAAGGTGAACAAAACTGACAAACTTTTTCCTTAGACCAATTCAGAAAAACATAAAATATAACTAAATTCAAAAATGAAGGAAAAAACATTACAACTAACCACAGAAATAAAAAATTCAAAGAGACTACAATAAACAATTGCACATTAAAAGACTAGATAACTTGGAAGAAACATATAAATTCCTAGATGCAAACAACTACCAAGACTGAATCATAAAAAAGTAAAAAATCTGAATAGATCTATAATTAGTCAAGAGACTGAATTAATAATCTACAACCTCCCAATAAACAAAATACTAGGGCCAGATGGCTTCACTGAAGTCCACCAAACATTTAATTAACACCAATTCTCACACTTCCAAAAAACTGAAGAAGAGGGAACACTTCCAAATTCATTTATGAGGCTATCATTAACCTGTATCAAAGCCAGACAAAGATACTATATTTTTAAAAAACTACAGCAATATTCTGAATGAATACTGATGAAACATACTCAAAATAAATGTACTAGCAAATTGCATTCTGCACCACATTAGAAAGACTATGTGCCACAACCAAGTGGGATTTACCCTTTGAATGGAAAGATGATTTGACATAAAATAAAAATCAGCTTAAAAAACTTATGATAAAACAAGGGACCAAAACCTCATGATCATCTCAATTAATAGAAAAAGAGCAATACAAAAAATCAATACATCTTCATTTTTAAAAAAAGTTCAAATTAGGAAAAGAATAAAATTTGCCTCCATATGATAAAACCATATACAAAAAACTCAGAGCTAACATCATACTTATTCATGTCAAAAAGTTTTCCCTCCAAAATCAAGAAGTAGGTGTTGACCACTGTCACCACTTCTGTTCAACAGGGTATAAAAAGTCGTATCCATAGAGACTACACATGAAAAAGAAATAAAACCATCCAGATTGAAAAGAAAATAGTAAAATTTTCTCCACTCACTGATAGCACAATCTTATATGTAGAAAATCCTAAAGATTTCACAAAAGATGTTAGAACTAATAAAATTAATAGAGTGACAGGATAGGAAATCTACAATTTTAAGTTTCTATAAAGTAATAATGAATCATCCAAGAAAAAAGTTATGAAAACTATTTCATTCACTATAGGTAACCAAAAGAGTAAAATGTTTAGGAGTAAATTTAACCAAGAAGTCAAAAGAAACCCTGTATACTAAAGGCTAAACAGTGCCACAAGAAATTTAAAATGACACAAATAAATGGACAGATACCCCATGTTCATGGACTAAAATAATTTATATTGTTAAAATGTACATATTACCCAAATCAGTCTATAAATTCAATCCAATCCTTATAGAATTACCAATGGTATTTTTGAATTGATATAAGAAAATCCTAAAATTAATCTGAAGCCCCCAAATTGCCAAAACAATCTTCAAAAAGACCACACATCTTCTGATTTCAAAATACTACAAAGCTACAGCAATTTTTAAAAATGGAAACAAAGCCTACATATATATGCGGTTGTAGGGAAGGCAGGGGAATGGGAAAAAATGAGAATCAATATATATTATGTACAGGTACAAATTCTCAATGCTGAATATGCTCATAATGTATATCTAAAATGCACCAATAAACTCAATAGAGGAAAAACTTACAAAACAACAGCAGTTACAGTACAGTACTAGCAAAAAGAGCTATCTAGATCAATGCATCAAAAGAGGAAGTTCAGAAATAACCCTTCCCTAGTATAATCAAATAATCTTTAACAAAGGTGTCAATATCACATAGTGGGGGAAAGACAGTTTTTTCAATAAATGATGCTAAGAAAATTCAACATCTACAAGCCAAAGAATGAAACTGGGCCGTTACTTGACATCACACACCAAATGGATTAAAAATCTCAAAGTAAGACCTAAAACTATAAGATTCTTAAAAGAATACAGAGAGGGAAAGCTTTAAGATAGATTTGGTAATGAGTTTTTAGACATGAACACTTCAGGAAATAAAAGCAGAAACTGCTTCACTAAAACTGAAAAATCAAAGGAAATAATAATAGTAAAAAGGCAACTATGGTTATATAACTGTTACATGTTTATATAACTGATATGTATTGATTCATCCTTTATACAGATTCCAGGCAATTCCAATATTACTCCCAAAAAGTATATTTCACAGAACTAGAGAAAATAATTCAAAAATTCAATGCAAATCAGAAGAGAAGCAGAATAGCAAAAGCAATTCTAGGCAACAAATACATGGCAGAAGTATCAGAATCCCCAACTTGAAACTATACTACAAAGCCACTGAGATAAAAACAGGATGGTACTGGCAAAGTAACAGATCAAAGGATCAGTGGCATAGACTAGAAGTGCAGAAACAACTCCAGATATACTATACCACCTCATCCTTGAGAAAGGAACCAAACATCCTCAATGGAGAAAAGACTGCCTCTTTAACAAATGCTGCTAGAAAAACTGGGTTTCAACTTGCCAAAGATTAAAGTTAGATCTAACTTAACAGAATGGAAAGACAACCTACAGACTAGGAAAAAAAATTTTGCCAGCTATGCTTCAAAGATCTAATGTTTAGAATATATAAAAGAACTCAAAAATATCAGACCCCTGCCAAACTGAAAGATTCAATCCAAAACTAAAAAGAAATTTCTCAGATGAAATTAAAAAATTCTCAGATAAACAAATAAATATACGAAAATTTCAACACTGATACTCATTTGAGAGATACAAATTAAAACAAGATAGATTCCATCTCAATCCAGAAAGAATGGCTATTGTCAAGAAATCAACAAATACAAGTGCTGGTAGGGCCGTAAGATAAAAAGAATCTTTCTGCACTGTTGGTAGGAATGTTGAGTATTACAACCATGCAGATATCTGTGGAGATTTCTCCAAAAAAAAAAAAAAAAAAAAAAAAACCCTAAAACTACGGCCCAGGAGTTAGCTTAGTGGTTCTAGTGCCTGTCTTCCAAGTGCAAGGGCCCGGGTTCGATCCCTAGTAACCACACACAAGGCTGGGCATGGAGACTTACACACACCAGCAATCAGAACCACATACCACAGTGCCAGGCGTGGTGGCTCATGCCTGTAATCCCAGCACTCGGAAGGCAGAGGCAGGAGGATTGTTGTGAGTTCAAGGCTGAGTTCAGGGTCAGCCTGAACTACAAAAAGCAACACCTGTCTCAAAAAAAAACCAACAACCTAAAACTAGAAATTCGATTTGACCCAGCTGTTCCTCTCTTGGTATCCTCCTAAAACAATTAAAATAATCATACTCTAGTGATAAATGCACACTGAGCTATATTAAAATCAAGAACTTCCGTGGGCCGGGGATTTAGTTCACTGGTTCTGGCGCCTGCCTTGCAAGCACAAGGTACCTAGTTGGATCCCTGGTAAACACACACTCAGCCTCAAGGCTGAGCTCAGGACCAGCCTGAACTCCAAACCAAGACCCTGTTTAAAAAAATAAATAAATAAATAATTCAAGAACTTTCGTTTATCAAAATACATCACTACAAGAATCCAAAGCGGCGCCGGGTTTGGAGTTTGCTTGTCTCCAGGCCCACGCAGGAAGAGCGCCCAGGGACTGAGGTTAGCAGCGGGCGGCTC